>JAVCKT010008970.1:0-32056 GCA_032273925.1 Rhynchotus rufescens | reverse complement strand
AATCATTCCCGCCTGGCTTCCGAACTGGCAGCAAGGGGGTGTTCCAGGGGGACCGGCACTTCTTTAATATCCCGAGCTCCAGCAGCCGATTGATTTGTGGCGTTATTCCTGTCTTCGCCTCCTTTGTCATCGGATACTGTCTCACTCTCACTGGCCTGGCCTCTGGTTTCAGTTCCACAATTATCGGAGCTCTGTGGGCAGCCCTCCCGACCCCCGCTGTTTCTGCCCAGACCTCAGGGATCTTCTCTACCCATTCTGTTATTTCCTGGGTAATCCCTTCTATTTTCCTGGGTTGATATATACGATATTCATCTTCCAACCTCATTGTCAAAACATGTAAAGGATTTCCTTCCCCATCACTTATTTTTACACCTTCCTCCTCAAAATGTATTCTGGCCCTAAGCTTAGTTAATAAATCTCTTCCCAATAACGGGGCTGGACATTCCGGAGCATATATAAAAGAATGTGTTACTTGTTTTGTCCCCAGATCCACCCGCCGATTTGTGGTCCAGTGATAGGATTTCACTCCATTAATCCCCTGAACCAGACTGGTCCTCTTTGCCAGTTTCCCTGTATTTTTATTTAAAACCGAATGTTCAGCCCCGGTATCTACTATAAATCCTATCCGTTTCCCTTCCACTCCAAGCGTTACCCAGGACTCGGGGAAGGGGGCCGAGTCCCGACACCCTCAGTCGCTTTCTTCTCCGTGCTCCGCCGTCATTACTTGGACTCGTCTTTTATGATTCTGGAGCTCCCCTCTTTGCCCAATTCTCTCCTTATTCTTCTCCGGACATTCATTCTTCCAGTGCCCTCTCTTTTTACAGATTGCACATTGATCCTGCTCCAACCTCCCTCTTCCTTGCCTTTCCCTACTCGCCGCTGCGCTCTCCATGCCTCCTTTCCCTGTGGAAAGGATCTTAGCTAACTCCTTTTGATTCCGTCTGTTTTCTCGAGCTTGGAATTCCCGATCCTCCTTCCTCATTCTTTCCTGTCTCTCTTCTGGTGTTTCTCGGTTATTGTAAACCTTCTCTGCTACTTTTAACAGATCTTGTAATGTCTGGTCCCCCAATCGATCTATTTTCTGCAGCTTCTTTCTAATATCTGGGGCGGCTTGGTTTACAAAAGACAAAATTACCGCCGCTCTACTTTCTTCTGCCAGTGGATCTAATGGTGTGTATTGTCTGAATGCCTCTAGCATTCGTTCTAAAAATGAAGCTGGGCTTTCTGTTGGTTCCTGTCTGACCGCATTAACCTTAGACAAATTAGTGGGTTTACGTGCTGCTGCTCGCAACCCTGCCATCAGAGTCTGGCGGTAAATTCGGAGACGCTCCCTACCTTCAGCCTGGTTGAAGTCCCACGAAGGTCTCGTAAGGGGGAATCCGTCATCTATCAGGTGGGGTTGGGTGGTCGGTCGCCCATCTACCCCAGGTACATGCTTACGCGCTTCCGCTAGGATTCTCTCCCGTTCCTCTGTGGTGAACAAAATTTTTAACAATTGTTGACAATCATCCCAAGTGGGACTGTGAGTGAACAGTATTGACTCCACAAGGTCTATTAAGGCCGCAGGTTTTTCCGAAAATGGTGGATTTTGACTCTTCCAGTTATATAGATCGCTGGAAGAGAATGGCCAATATTGATAAGTTCTCTCCCCGTCCGGCCCTGAGCTTAGGGCTCGGAGTGGGTACATCTGTACACGTGAACTTGGCAGTTCATATTCCCTCCGCTGTGTGCGTCCTGGCACCCCATTATTCACACCCTGAGGTTCATCTCTTCCCGGAGGTGACCCCAACTCCGTAGTTGAGGTAACCCTTGAGGATGAGATAGCTCCTTCTGGGGTGACTGGTACCGGAGCATAAGGCGGGGGATTCCCATTTTCCAGCTCCTCCAAGCTGGGATAAGTCTGCGAGGCTGGAAGAATTTCCACCTTTTTCTTATCCCCTTTTTCCACATCAGTTGCCAATAATTCTTGAGTTTCTTTAACCTCCAAAGCATTTGAATTATGAGTGATAAATGGCCTCAGCCATTCGGGAGGCTTCTCAACCAGGTCTTCCCATACGGTTATATAGGGTACCTGGTCCAGGTGCCCACCCTGCCCCAGACTTAGAATTTTTCTTTTTACCTTTCTTACCAATTGTATGTCCAGGCTGCCTGTTCGCGGCCATCCCACATCAAAAGTTGGCCATTCGCTAGAACAATACATTATTAGTTTGTTTTTCTTTACCTCTACCGACAAATCATGCCCCCGTCTTTTAACATCCTGAAAACGTTCGACAAAAAGGGAAAGAGGAGTAGACTGATTTTGCCCCATCTTTCCTTCACAAGCAGACAGAAGTAACCACATACACACACACAAGATAACAAATAATATCCCCACAGCCGGCACAGTTATATGCTCATTTTCTACCAGTAACCGGTTCTTATTCCAATACACATAACTAACCTTTTCCCAAAAACCTCGGGGTGGTGGGGACGTCTCCCGCACCACCCGCTGGCTACCCTGCGGTGCGTCCACCTGGGTGTCTGCCAGCTTTATCTTTCCCAAGGCCCGTAATATCCCGCTTACCAAGACTCTCTCTCTCTCCTGTTGGTTCCTCCGCACCCCGTCCGTCCACCTGCTCAGGATCCCGGACGAGCCCCCAAATGTTAGGTACGTCCCTCGTACCTTGGACGGACGAAGGCAGAGAGAGACCCAAGTAAGCGAGATATGTTTATTGCCAGCTAGCCGGGGTCCAAGGCTCACCCTAGAAGGGGGTCTTGCCAGGGACCCCGAGGTATCTGCGCGAGAGGTTTTTATACATTTTGAAGTAAGGATACAAGATCATTAACCCCCCCTTTCCCATGCCTGTTTGTCTTTTCGGGATTGGCTGGTCTTCTTATCTTTCTCTTTGAAATCCTTTCCAAATTGTCCAAGTGTGGGGGTATCCTCTATGAAGTTCCTGCAAAACCGCTCAAGTGTGATTTTTCTTATCTGTCCAAGTTTGGGTGAATGATTTAGAAGCGTCCTTGATGCGCGTTATCGATGCTCAGCCCAATTAAGTGTTATCGATGCTCACGATTTACGATCTCCCAATTAAGTGTTATCGATGCTCCCAATTAAGCGTTATCGATGCTCGATGCTCACGATTTATGATCTTCCAATTAAGCGTTATCAATGCTCATGATTTACGATCTCCCAATTAGACCAAGCATGGTCAGTTTGTCCTTCATTGATACCTGTTTTGCATGCGGGCTAATTCATGTTCCCATGGAAGGCACCATGGCAGTCCGGATGAGAGATTTCAGCCAAGGCCTAAATGTGGCTCTCTGCAGGTGCTCTGAGCTGTACGTAGGGCTGTCTAGACATCTTTGCTGAACCAGGACTTGCTGTTTACCTCAGCCCTCCAAACTGGGAGAGATGTGCTAGTAGGAACCAGATTGCTCTTTCCTGGCAGTATTACTAACCCTGCTCATAATGTGCCAAGGCCTCCTAAAAATGTTACGCTTGTTTTAGCATAGTTCTAGTGTGGTAGTAGCTGGTATTTTGTTTACAATTACTGATTTTAAATTCCTTTAATAATCTTTTTTTCCAGGATTCGTTGCTAGAGCTTACTATAGTTACTCATAAAGCTTTCAAGGCAGTATTCATAGTTCTGCAGTGGAGAGAGCAGGTCTTCTACTGTAGATCCCCATATGTAGAACAGTTTCCCACAAATTCTTTACTCTGCTTTCAGATTAGCTGATGATGGTGGGAGGAGAAAGAGTAGCACAATAAAACACTTTATTCTTTTATTGTTGCATTACTTATAATTCTCAAGGAATGTTTATAAAAAATGATGATGCTTCTATTCAGACTGTTCAGGGGCACAAGTCTTCAGTCAATTAGATTCCCCCCACAAGATTTCTTAAATGTCTTTGTGCAGTTACATGTGTTTGGAGTTATTTTGCTACCCAGTTTGTAAGTTTTGCATGACTGTTAGATATTGTTGATGTAAACTGAGGTTGAGCCACATCATTTAGGTCATGCAGTGGGAAAAGTGAGGGAAAGGAAACCGAAGTATATTTTTATGTACCTTCCAAATTTTACATCCAATTGTTTTTGAAAGAGCAGGATATTATCTAAAATTTTGTATTTCTTTTTATGATTACCCTTTTCATTATTACCAAGGCAGTTGGGATAATATAAAATCTGCAAGCTGTCATTTTTCCTGCTAGCTGTTTAAAAAAAAAAAGTTGTTATTCTGGTAGTTTGCTCTGGAGTAGGTAAATGTTTCTATGCTTATTGTAGTCCTATTTTTCATTTTGAATAGAGATACTAATCTGGCAAGCTGTATTTGATTTGTGTTTCAAAAAAAAAAAAATTCTGTAGGATATCTATAGGCTAAATAGTCTTAAAATATATTAACTTCTTTAATAACAAGTCATCCATCCTTCTCAGTGTGATTAATTCCATTACTTTTTTGTTTTCATTTTCAACTCCATTGATGGTTGGTATCCTGAGAAGACCTGCATGCCTGGCACTTTATGTCTGACCTCCTAACAGTAGTACTTATTTACCTAGAGACATCATTATTTTTCTGGACAGTGTCCAACTGATAACTTCTTTATTAGACCCCTTTTTCTTGTTACTTATCTCCTCTCAGTTGGTCTGTGTCAACTGATAAAACTAATTAGGTAATAAAAGACAATTTCTGAACTCCTCCCTTAAATTTTGGCATGATGAAGTGTACTTCTTGGCACCTTATAATTCCCTTATAACCAATGTCACTATCCCTTCAGTTGATAAACACTGATCCAAAATTAAAAAGCCAGTTCATGCATACTTTCTTCATATATCCCTTTGCCAGAGCAAAACAGTTCCTAGCAAATTATTTGTACCAAAGATAGTGACATAACACTGGCTCCATTTTAGAGTTTTGCAAATATTTGCAGAGTATCTCAAGAGGCCAGACTAAAAATATTCAATGAAACCATTCAGCATTTTACTAAAAGCATTTTGTTTCCTAGGATTTTCCTCCCTCCAGAAAATATTCTTCCATAGTTGCATTATATTTGTTAGAAAGTGATGCTGTTCAAAGGTAGGAATACCACATTCTATAATTTTTATAAAAGTTAACTTTCAGATTTCCTCTCTAGACTGTGTACTTTTTTTTTTTTTTTTTTTTTTTGGTAAAAGGGAGGGGAAGGTTATTACTGACTTCGAGCTAAATGGCACTTGTCCCACGAGTAAGAGGCTAATGAGATTTTCCTTCACAGAAGTTCTGGGTTTGAGGGGTCGTAGTATACATAACTTCACTACATAACAAACAGTTGGCATTCCTATATTGCCAATGTTTCTGATCCTAGTGAGTTTTAGATTGTATGAGGAATTTCTTCTTGATTTTCATGTGTGCATCCCAGGAAAAGGATGGTCTGAAAACTTTTAAGATATACTTATTCACTCCATCTGTTTCTCACAAAATTAGACTAATATTGGTGCTGGGGTATTCGTGTTGATAGCCAGGGTTTTGCTAAGATGTGGATTCTATAAAAATTACTTTGTTTATTGTGCTCCTGTGGAGGAGAATTATGTCCAGGTCTACAAGGCCCAGCCCTTTTCAGATTTTCAAAATTTGATGGGGGAATGTTGTCCTGTTTTCAAATATTTTGGAAACTTAGGGATCAGTTTATACAGGGTGCTCAGAGATGGGCATCTAGCGCCTTCCAAGGTATCCCTGTGTATCCTAAACATATCCATGTAGTCATATATTCTGGCTGATGGTACACAGGAGCTACCAAGGTGCATGCAGGGACCAGAGCAGCAGGAGGAGGAAAGGCAAGGTTAATTCATCTCAGGGCATGTGTAGACCGCGACTCAACCCTGGCCTAGTCAGTGTTTCCATCTTGGCATGATATCAGCTGGGAGCAAATGCACTGAAGCTGATAAAGACTGATAGAAGGATTTGGTCAGAATATGCCCTGTATTTTACACTCAGAAATGTCACTGGGCTTAACCAGGTGCCTCAGCATGTTCATTATTCAGTGATAAATGTGCTAACATTTGGGGCAGGACTGAAGAAATGTTTTTATAGTAGTTTCATTTTTACTGTGAAATACCTCTTTCCATGTCAGAATCATGTACCATGGGGGATGCTCAGTATCTCTTTTGCTTGTAGAGCTTTTGGGTATTACATATTCAGGAAAGTAAAAGCCAGAAAGTAGCAACATCGGAAATGCTAAAATCACTGAACTTAATAACACAGTTTACTGATAGGTGAATCATATGATAAATTCTGGGAAAGAGAGTCAGGTGCAATTATAGCAATAAGAATTGAATGTGGTTTTTGTTTGTTTCGTTTTAATGAAGTTTATACTTTAGTTTGTCCTAATTATGTTTGGAAAAAGTTGCAATTTATTTTCTGCCCCTGGACATTTTTTGTATCTGCTCTAGGTGCAATTACATCAAACTCTGATTCAGGTACATATAGCTAGGATGGATAAAATGGTTGTTACCTCACAAAGCTGCTGCTCTTCCTATCAGGAGCTGTTGTATTTTTATTTTACTGTATTTACGTAAGCTCAGACTCTGACTATTTTGACTAATGTACCTAATAAAGGTACATTAAGAGCAGATTTCATTTCGCATTTTTAGTGCTAAATATGAAAACTTTCAAAGCAGGTTGGCATTGACTACCACTACCAATGAACTGAAACCATGGACTTGTCTGCCATTATGTTGAATCCTTCCCTTTTACTCCAAGGAAACGCTGGAAATCCAGGCAACTGAGTCTCCTCGTTCTGCCTGCTTTGCAGCTCCGTTGCATTCCAGGTAGTTTTGCAGCCTTCCTGGGTGAAATTCAGTGCCCTGGAAAGATCCTTTCCAGGGATCAAAAAGGATAAGGACAGGGGAAGCTACAGCCCAGTTGTGAATGGAGTTACTCCTGGTTTCTCTGCTTCCACTCTAAGTTTAGCTGTGGCCTAAAGACCTCTCAAGTGATTTTGGTGTATAGTCTATGGCAAGGGAGTGAGTCTGTGCACGTTTCACAGTTGATTTTCCTGTTCTAGGGCACAAAAATACATGAATACATGAAGAGGTGCAGTGTAAGAGCCCTGCTATGTATGGATTTCCCTCTGGACACAGTGCAGCATTTTTGCTTTTTGTCCTTTGGGCAGGACAAGAAAGCTCCCCTTTCTGCAACCAGTTTCTGCTGCCAGTAAAGCTACAGCTAATTAGATGAGGAAACTTCTTTGTGCCCAAGGCATATGAAGGCAGCACCCTTCAATAAGATGTGTCCTTTTAATTTCATATTTAAACCATGCTATTAATGTATTGTGATTCAAACCATTTGCATCCATGTTTTCTCTCCAGCCTTTTATATCATATAAGATCCTCAAACACCATCTAAATTCATAAATAGGGGTGCCTAGTGGTAGGTGTTGTTCATGAACCACAACAGCTGCTTCCTTGTTACTTAGTAGTCTTGCAGTGTCTTTGCAAGACATCCCTTACACAGCGTGTAAAGCTGTGCCGTGGCTTCTGTAGGGTTTCTTCTGCAGTGAGGACTGTTGTGGTGCCATTGATTCTTTCAAACTAAGACCAAAGTGTGCTTAGGAAAGCTTATTTTGTTCTGAATGAGCAGCTGGGAGAACCTATACCTGTTAGAAGGCTTTGTAGGGAAAGAAAAAGACTTGATTTCACTGTTGTGCTAATGTAAGCTTGACTGACAATTCAGCAGTCGATGTCATTTTACTGTGCTTCATCTGATGCTGAAAGAATTGCTTTCTGATGTATGACAAAGTTGCACAGAAAACAAACAGTAGCTAAAATTAAGCATACCTCTTGCAAAGAAAAATTAAAACTGGGAGGAGAAACACTAAATCAAAATGAGAAGTCCTGACTGCTGGACTGTCAGTGCAGACAGACACCAAAATATCAGGGAGGTCAGCAAGTTCATCTCAGTTTTTAATTCCTTTAGCAAGAGATTCTTTATTTGTGACAAACATCCTTTGTACCATAGATGCATAGAAACAGTTTTAACATGTCTGCTTTCAAAAATAATTTATTTTTAAAAACTGCAGATTTTTTCCCTATTTCTATCATTTCTTGTGGTTTTACTCTAGGGTGTGATCTATTAAGAAGGCTACTCATGTGATTAAGGTGTGAGAACGTAGGTGGTGAGTCGTGGAATATAATTTCAGCTCTGGGTTTACAGACAGAAGTCAGTATGTGAGGATCAGTCCTTCAGACATATGAGAAGCTCTGTACATGTTAATTTCCTGTCCCCAAAAGAACATTTAGCATGTTAGAAATACGTAGCACTGAGGCTGTGTTGACGTTTGTAAAGCACTGCAGGGCCCTGTCGAAAGCAGCCCATAAAAATGATGCTAAATCGGTGTGGGAATAGGAGCAGTCGCTTCACCTGCAGGAACCAGCAAGAGAATTAAGCTAAACAGGAGCAAGCCTTTTGGGAGCGAGTGTTGACACATGGAGTTAATTGAGAACAATTAAACCTGTGTACAGACAAGATCTGCATAGCACATTTGAACAGAGTGGTATTAGGTGAGTAAGGAGGGCAGGATTAGGCCCATTGTTTGTAGATTTACCTAATGCTTTAAACTATTTGGATGAATGGTGTTACACAAATGTAAGTCATAATCATTATTTAATTATGACCACATGTTTACTTTGAACGTAGGCCTATGCATAATATATAGGAAAGCCAGGATAATATTGCAGCTTCACTGTGTAAGCTGCTGTTTGCCAAGATGCATTTTGCTAATGATTTCTCTTTTCCTGTGTTCAAAATGTTTTTCCAAACCATGAAGTTGCACGGGCTGTGATGTGTATTAGGCAAATAGCTTTAAATGAAAGTACCTTCAGTTAGAACATTTTGAAAAGGATGTATTTGCTAACATTAAAATTAATAGTATTAGACATGTTGTTTGAACATAATTTGAGAATATCTGAGATGCCAGTGTTTCTGGTAATATGCAGAGCACAGAAAGCAAATGCCATAGTATGATTCTTGGGAGCAGGAGTGCTACAGAATGTCTATAATTCATGTGCTGGCACTTGCATTTGCATTTAAATGTTTAAAATGTTATAAAATTTCAGACTCTTTAAACTTTAATCTGTTTTTTTTCACTTCTAACCATAATGAAGTTATTCCTTCTTAACTCCATGTTTTGAGATTTTCCTTTGCTCAGATTTTCCATTTCAGATACTGTGGAAAGCTTGTAGATAAGTTTGTGGGTGGTTAAAGATAGAAGCTTGGAAAATGGCTAAGTGAGGGTTTTATGTTTTTATTTCTTTCTTTTTTTTAAAGGAGCTTGATAAGGAATATAATTCTGAAGGGTGTATAATATATCCTGGGTTGAAACAGATGAGATCATTTTCTGTGTCATATACTAAGTTAATTGTTTTCTAAACAACTAAAGAGAAGGAAGAAGTGTAGTATGTTCTTTTGGATGCTTTTAGCGCTTTGAATTGAGCTATCTCAGTCTCTTCATGCTTGGTATTTTACAGTGACTGTCAGTATGTGAGAGAGACCCCTTTTACACCCATAAAGAATAAACGGGCTTGCATGAGGAACAAGCTGGCTGATTCAAGACAGTCTTTCCTTTAGTTCCTCATCTCTTCCTCCCTGAATCCTGTACCGTAACTATAACTCTCGTTTTCCCTTGTTGTTTAAGGCCATCCTTGTGCTCAGCAGACCAAGTTACCCCTGTCCGCAGGGGCACACCAGTTTGGGGACCTTGTTCACCAGCAGGTAGAAGTTCATAAGCCTCCTAGCTGTGTGAGGCTTAAAATAAATTTCATGTTCCCAACACGTGCTTATCAAATCAGCCTGCATTTCTTCTGTTTTTCATGCATTTTGTGATTTGGTGGGCGGCATAGATTCAGGATTTTGTTCTGAACTGGTGTTTGTTTTGTAAGGATATATTAAAAAATTTAAGAGAATCCTTTAGAATAAGTATGTGTTTCCTGAGGGGAGCAGAGAGATGTCCTGACTATTGTGGGAGAGAAGGAACTTAGGTCATAGGTATCTAAAGTTTGCCTGGAGTTTCTTTCACAGGGGCAGACATTCTGTTCTATCTAAGGTTTGCCTAGAGTTTCTTTCACGGGAGAAGACGTTCTGTTCTAGGTGACTATTTCTACTTGAAAATAAAGTATTTTGGCAGAGATCGTTTATGCTTTATTTTAAAAGGTTTCTGAAAGGAAGCTTGTTTATAAGAAACCGTCTCTCCCTTTCAATTCATTATTTTGATGTAGAAATGAAGGTAAAAATAATTTGTGAATGCAATTTCCCTCTGTGGGCTTGAGTTTCTAACCAAGGCTTAAGTATTCCTCTGCCATACTCCGTGTTTTTCCAGCCCTGCCATACGACTAACTTTGAATCTTGTAGTGTCAACAGCTCCTTGTATTTTCACTTGATACAGTTGAGCAGAAGCTTTGACATGCAGCTGAAATGTTTGAGGAGCCATTACCAGCATAATTCTGCTTCTTAAGTAAATCTCATCTCGGTGCTTGAAATCTAAATGGATTAATATTTTTAATGTCTTGTTTACAATGCTGCCTATGAAAGCCTGTATTTGTCTACTTGCCAGCCTTCCTTCTTGGCCAGAAACCATTCTGGCTTGAATCTCCAAGCTGGGCTTCTATCCATTTTCCTTGAGTCTCGCTGGTTCCCTCCCTTTTCCTCAGGGGTTCTCTGGAAGATTGTCAGGGAGGCTTTAATTTTTTTGAGCGAGTCAGCTTTTTTTTTTTCCTCCCAAATATTTCTACCCTGAAGTCCAGAGTTTGCCAGCCAACCACAGACACCTTGCCCTGGTGCTGTTACAAGAAACACATCTTCTCTCAGGTTTTGGTAAAAACAAACGTAAAAACAACCTGATGTTAAGTTTACTGGTGGGCAGAAGTCTTTTTCTTAAAAAAGAAGCATGCACTGTGTTTGTGCTAAGCAGACATGATGGAGTGAAGGTGAGCTAGCAGATACCTCCTGAGAGTGATTATAGGTTATATTATGATACTTTGCAAGCAGAACAATGCTAGCTGGGAGTGCAAAAATAAGTAACTAGAATGACTGCTAGGTACTGTGGCTGTATCAGCAGATTCCCTGGAGGAGATGCAGCAGTGCCAGTGGATGGGCAGCTCTTGGGAGCCAGGGAACAAGGAAACAAGGAAACCTTCTGACAACAAACCGCATGGTGGTCCCATAGCACTGGCTTAGGTAACATTGCTGGGAGTCTTCAAGGGCAGACGAGCCCTTAGATGAGATTCGGGGCACTTGCTGAGCACTCTGGAAGCCAAAATGCCAAAGCAGAAAGCGGGTTGTTAGAAAGCAGGCAAGAGGGGTGTGTGATGCCGGCTTGCCTCATAGTGCAGCTATGCAGCCCGAGGTATGGTGAGCCCTCACTTCTGTGCAGGCCAGCAAATCTTCACTAGTGGTTATTTTGATATGTGATACTCTGATGCTAATCTGAGACGTTGACTGCAAAACCTCCCCAAAAAGCAACAAGCCAGCAACAACAGCTCTTGGCAGACTGGGGAGCAGCTGGCAGCGCCCGCCACTGCCTTAGAGACAGGATGGATAAGCACTAACCCGGTGACAGGATGAACCATTTGTACAAGCACCAGTGGGGACCTTTGCGCTGTCTCCTGGATTTTTGGTACGTATGGAGGTGAGACTTGGTGTGTGGGTAGGAGCAGAGAGCCGAACCCCCCTTGCTCCCCTTCTGCAGCGGCTGTGGGGCAGTCTTACCCGACGAGACGGTGATGAAGGCCTGCCCGCCTGCATGCAAGATGCTCATTTCTAAAGAGCTTTTAATTCATGATGCACAGCCTGCTGTCGCTTTTACAGAATGTGGCGTTACTCCTAATGACAAGCTGAAACAATCCTGACAATCAGTCGTTACACAGAGGGAAGATATTTGTGTGTCCTTAATGTTTTATCGACTAGCATGTCTGGTATCTAAAAATTATGATAGCACTGTACAGAGCAATGATAAGAGAAAGGGGAAATTGGATTTAGTCTGCAAAACAGCCAAATGTTTAGCCGCCCTTTATAAATTATTAGTCTTTTTTTCTGCTGCTCAGAGTTATTTAGAGTCACGCGTTCTCAGCCATAAGAAAAAATAAGTCCTCTTGCCTTTTCTTCAGACGTCAGAATTGTAGGACTAATGTGCAAACACAAGTGTTAGTCAGGAAACATGCCAGTGAAGGTGGCTGCATGAGTGGGTCTGTAGGTAAACAGAAATAAAGTTAATTGGCAATTTTCTTGTATGGTCGGGTAACTGTAGCCTGGCGCACTGAAAGAAATTCTCTTTTTCCCATTCTCCTTCAACACTCTCTTGGAGGGGTTGTCTCAAGGGAAGTGAGTGAGTCAGAAAATATGCCAAGTTCATGTCATGGCTGTTTCGGCGTTTCTTTCTCTTGCTGGCCTCCAGGAGCTTTATTGGCAACTGTTTTTAAAGGAAATGTTGGCACAGGAAGGCCTTATTGTTTATGTCATGAAAGTCTCTTGGCGTCTTCTGCCTTGTTATTTTCTCCCTTAAATGGGGAAATTAGGAGTGGGGGGGACTGAGAAAGGAGAAGACTAAAGAAAAAGAGTATTAACTTCCAGCCTGTGGAGGGTTGCTACCAAAACCGTCCTCCCTTCGCAAGGATGTGCCTTGGTGAGTTCGTTCTCTCCTTTTTCTCTGCTGCTCACTCTGTTTTAGCCAATGAACTGATCTCTAAATGTACATTTCCTCTTTTCACGATGTGCTTGAAAAAGCTTTGAGAAAGCTTTTTAAAAGACCCAGGGCAGCAGTTTTCTGGTGAGCTTTCCTCTGTCCGGGCAGGAGCAGGTCGGGCAGAGACAAGCACAGGCGCAGCTGAGCCTAAGTCCAAAGGATGGGTCGCCAAGGACATTTTGGTAAATTCTTCGCACTTCTGTGCAAGTTTTGCATGCAGAACACAGTGAGATTCATTGGGCAAAAAAACCTGGGACCTCTGTGAGAAAGATGATCTGGGTTCGGGCAGAACAATAGCAAGAAGTTGACAGGATCTGAAACGCTGCCTGTTGAATAGCAAAAAGCAAAGCAAAAAGCAAAATCGTTCATTTAAATGTATACACATTCTTACAAAAACCACAGTACTTATTCATATGCACTTAGACAATTTTGGCGTAGCATAAAAGCACACAAAAAAAAGACCAACGTCCAGTGCAGCAATAAAAGTTACTATAACCTATTATCTTCCAATTAGGTAAGAGCATTGTGCAGTCTCTCAAAATGATGTTAAAGACTTAAATGTTAACTTTTTAAAGAATGTATTAATTTTTAACGTTTTATGATTTAGAAAGTGAAAAATTAACTCTGCACTTGTGATATGTCATGCCAAAAAGTCTGCTTCCACCCCAGGTTTATTTTTGTCCATGTTATTACCTCTCTGATTTTTACATGTGGTTCTCAAAGAGTTAGAATAAGAAATTCTTCCTAGTTAGCCCAGGGAAGATATGCCTTGAGGTACCAAAACAATCAAAACCAATTTATTCTGGATTTGTTAACAACAACAACAACAAAATAATTAAGGCAAATGCTTATTTTTGTGAGCTTAATATAGAAAAACTGACATCTAAGCTACATTTTTGTACACAGACTAGGGATTGTCTGCTGTGGGATTAAGTATCTAATTCAAGATTGTGATGCAGTTTTGTGATGTCTCTTCAAACGCTAATTATTTGTTGGTACATCTCTCTTTTATTGTGGCATTTTGGTCATGCTTTTTTGAAAAGATCTTTTTCAAAGGAAGAAGAGACGATTACTCTTGGCTCTTAAAACCTGCATTGTTTCATTTTGCAACTCTTTCATGTATTTTTGTTTTCTCTCCTACCTATATGTGGGCCCATGCAAAAATCTGTACTGTATAATAGTTACATTTGTGGAAGTTTTTCCCTCATCACCTCCCTTGCCCTTTCCATTTTTGCACTTTGATCTCTTCAGATCTTGCCTTTGCTTTTTATTTTTAGAGATATGTGTAGACAGATAGATAAAATTGAAGAAAATTATTTCAGAATGAAAATTCTTGTGTAACATGCATCTCTAGACCTGAACATTTTTAGAGATTGTTATTTTTTCAGATTTGTGATCTTGTTCAGATTATTATAGGAGAAGTAACTGGCTGGCAACATTATAAGTGAGGGGACCAGAATCTGGATTATGTTTGGAAAACATCTCTAGTAACAGAAACTGTGGCCCTTGTATCCCTGCCTTCAAATATTTTTACCAAGATCAATCAAAAGCAATTATTTTATAAAATTACAGCTAGAAAAAAAAACCTGGGGAAAAACAAACCCTTCCAGTAAGCACTAGCTCATTTGTTTATAATTTCTTTAGCTGAATGGGAATATGCAGCTATATAGTCACTTTGGAAAGCACTTTCTAATTAGGTATTGAATATTGCAAGTGTACCGTTTTCAGTATGTCACAATCATCATCTCGAATCACACATAAGATTTTCCTGGTTTTCTGCTTATGCATGCATATATCTATAGCTATGAAAATATTTGAAAAGTCATAAGCATCTTGAAAGATCAGTACAGTAATATTTATTGGAATAGTGCTGCAATTTTTTTCCTGGGTTAGGAATCACGCCTTTCTCTGTTCTAGCTGGGAGAATTCTCTGTGTTTCTTGTATCTTGTTTCCTAACATGAGAAACATCAAACTGGAAAGCAGAGTGTGAATAACTGTACTTCAGCCTTTGTCTACTCTTCTGTTTATCAGTCAGCCAAAATTCTTCAGGCGCTACAATACAAACATAATATTAAATCATCAGGCTATATCTACAGCTCCAATGTCAAATACACCATGACAACATGGTTTCATTAGTGTGTGGGAACACAAAATACATCAAAGCTCTGTAAGTAGAGATAGTTAGAGGTGTTAGGATGATATTTTAAATGGAAAGCTACATTTTTCTAAACATGAAGAATTCAATTGAAGCTATCTTTATTTGGATAGACCCTTTTAAATCCAAGAAACAATATCGAGATCAAAGTCTTATCTCTGACAAATGGCTTCATAGTTTGGAGCCTGGACATGTTCTCCACCTGCCCCAGTGCTGTGGGAGACAGCAGCTGAATAGAGTTTGACTTCTGTGGCCATGTCAAATTGTGTTACCCAACATAACGCAAGGTAGAGGAGAGAGGAAGGGAAGGGTGGAGTGACCTAGTGCCATGCTACAGAAGCCTTTTTCCTTGCACTGTCAATATCCTCCTCTTCCCCCAAAGCTTTGAAGTCCCTTGTGCACTCCAGATGCCTTTGGGGCATTGTTTTCATCATCCAGGAGCCTTCTCCCCTCTTCCCCCCACATTCATTTTCGTTGCATTGAGGAAGGAAGTGTAGAAAAATAATGGGTATGGGAAATAATGGTCTTGTAAAAATTTTTTACCATGATTCATTACTATTCATTCTCTGTCAGACAGAAAATCCACTGTTTCACATATGTAAAATGCTAAACAGAATGATGAATGTTTTAAATCACAGTTATAGGTTAGAACTGCAGGGTGCAATGATAGGGAACAGCAAGCAGGACTGAGTTAGGATTGTGCTTTTGATCACACTGGCTGAACTGCATGGCTGAGCAGGGAGAAGTCACACCTCACAAGTTGAGTCTAGTTTTCTGAAGGAGACAATGGTTTTGTGGAAAAAAAAAAAAACCTCATCCAATTATTATAACCTACTTGGTTATAATGTGATCCAGTTATTATAACCCACCGGTTTTCCGAAATTTTTATAGGATTTTTTCCTGGAGGCCCATGAAGAATTAAAGCTACTGTGGGATGAAAGGGAAACTGTTCTTGTGAATTAATAACTGGTTAAAAGTTAAAAACAATAGGAAATAAATTGTCAAGTTTTACAGTGAAGCGAGGTCACTAGTGGAGTCCCAGAGGCATCTATCCAAGAACCTAGGTTGTTGAACATACAGAAAGAGAGTTAAAATTGAGGTAATTGACAATACTGAATTATTGGAAGTCAACTGGTAGAGTTGAAAAAGTCAAAAAAAAAAAAGTCAACTGGTAGAGTTTTGGAAGGATCTCACCATACTTGAGTGACTGAGTAATACATGGCAGAAGAAATTCAGTGGAAATAGATCTTAAGGGTTTTACATGGTGAAGAATTACTGTAATGATGAACTGCTGGAAAAAGATGCAGGTTTTGAGTGGATAGTTCTGTAGAGATAACAGCTGCACGCCCATCAGAGGTCAAAAACAAACATTGGGAATTTATAGGAAGGAAGTAGAGAAGAAGACAGAAGATACCACATCACACTGTCTATGTCTCACTCTCTCAAGGTCAGTATTCAAGTGATGGCATCTTTGTCTCTTCTGACCTAGGTGATCTTTCTGTCTGTAATGTTTTAGCTATGGAATGGTTTTCAGTAGATCAGTTTCTGATGAAAACTTACGCTGGAAAGAGTTACGAATGCAAATAGCTTTATGGAGAACAGGAGTCTTCCTTAGTAAATGAGGACAGTTCATCTGGGAAAAGTTAGTTTTCTTCGCTGTAGCCTGTGTGTCTTCCATTATGTTCTTATTCCAGGATATGCTGGTCTCAGAGGACTTTCTGAATGGGTGAATTCAGATATATATGTACACAACAGCTATACCTATCAGATCGTGTATTTATTCCTGTAACTGAACAATTTTACCCAGGAAAACTTGTGATTGTGGTAATTAAGTGCTAGTATCATGTCCATACTTTGCAGGTACAATAATCATATATTTACATACACCTCACTTATTCTCTAAGTTACAAACCTGCGCATGAAGTGCAAGCCGTTAACTGCATACTGCTGTTAGCTTTCACTTTTCCTTCTCTATCTGCTTCAAGATTTGAGATGTTTTATGGAATATGAATATTCAAAATAAACCTATATGAAGTGATCAGTCTCCAGATCATTTCATTTATAGCTGTATGTTTTGTATGTTAAGAGAGCCAAATTTCTGATGACAAATTTTGCAAAACTGGTATCACAAAACCCGAGGATTATACTGACTGAACTGTTCTTGAGAATTATCAAGGTGCGTTCAGATAACCTGAAAGATTATTATTGCTCACTGATACAAAAGAAATATAATTTCTGATAATGTAGTCTTAATGTTCATTTAATATATATATGCATGGAAGAGAGAGTAATAAATATTTTTACAAATTACTTACAGACTCTGAAAAGAAAAAGATTGGAGTTCATGAAAGATAATGTTTCTGTTTTACTTAATGTCAGAGAGAAGAATGAGAAATTTTGAATTCAGTCTTAATGTGTAGAATGTATAGAATATCATAGGTAAAACACAAAAGATAATCTTTATCTCTAGGAGCTATTTTATTTGACTCTGAGCAGATCCTTTTTTAGTATATTATATTTGTATACTGACCTTTTCTGTGCTGTGAATGAAAACTGGTACTATGATATGCTCTTTATTCCCCTACAGTCCATTTCAGACTTCATTTGAATGTATTCCTGTGTGAACAATAATGGTATGTAATTCACAACAGTAATAAAAATGTGGCATTTATATTCTAGGTAGCTGAAAAAAATGTTGTTCCAAAGCTAAGTCTTACTTTCAGAAACTTCAACTGCTTTCATCCTCACTCTGGCTTCAGTAACTTTAAAAAAAAAAAAAAAAAAAAAGAAAGCCTTTCTATTCAATTCAGATATAGGCATCATGTTTAAAATAAGGAAGTGTCTAAGTGTCTTTTTATGCATATATTGACTAAAAGAACACGACTAAAAATTGATTTGGAATAATATCAGCTGTAAATTTGAGATAGAGTAGCTGTTTCAGATAAGCAGTGCAAATGGGCACTTTTATTCTTCCAACATTGTGATCTCAGCATTGTTTAATTTAAACCTGGAAGCAGGTATATTCCAAAGTGTCCAAAAGGGTGCATGTGTAAATGGCACTTGGCAATGACTGAGAAACATGTACATCACTACATGAAAATCATGTACATCACTACGTAGCTCTAAGGTTCGTCAGAGAACTCAGTCCAGTTTGGGGCACAGTATGTTAAAAGAGATACTGAGCATTAGGTGAGAATCTAAATGAAAACAGGAAGAAAAAATAGGAGCCTTGGGTTCTGAAGTTCTGAGGTTGAGTGATGTGTAGCTGCTTAGTTTTGCATAAAGGAGACTGGGAAAAACGTGAATGTAGTTTTCATGGAGTGTCCAGAAAGTATCTGTGAAGGGAAAGGAAATATAGCAATCTTTGGGTGTAACAAGACATCAAGAGTTGCATTTACAACAGGAGAACTGATACTGGAAAAAATGTTTTAACTAAGGGCAGAGGTGGGACACACTTAGAGCTAGTGTGGTGACTTGAAACAAGCATGACCGGGTCTGGATTTACGGGAGACATACACCAACTAGAAATCCTCCTTTAGCCCCACTCCATGAAGCCTTCCCTTTCATTATGCAGGACATAAAGCACACCAGAATTTATATGAAACCCTGAAAGATGGAAATCCTTTCAGACTTTCCTCTCATTCACTACTTCAGTTGGCCATAAAACCATTTATCACAAACTGTCACAAATATCAGAATGTAGTCGTATCCATCCAGCTGCTGTGTCCATGTGGACAAACTCATTAAATCCACTGCCAGATTGAAGTTAAATTCAGCTTGCACTGGAAAGCTGAAGTTCGGGCGCATTGAAATGCTGCGAGCCCACTGGAGATAGAATTTTCTTTAAAAGAAGGCTAAAAGGTTATTTCATTTGTATGTATAAATCTGTGAAAATGCATGCAAATTTTACTATTTCAGAGATATCATTCAGTGTTTAACCTTCCGCTATACTATTTTGGAGGGGAAGGAAAGCTTTCTGTCCTTCACACTTGAATGTCCATTCTGAATGACTTCTGTTGTACCGTGGCACCTCACTTAATTAGCACTTGCCGCTTTTCTTCTTCTTAAGAGAATTGCAATAGTGGCAGACTTAGTGTCTTAACTACCAGGAGGTGTAGATGGGAAAGACTTGTGCAACATTTATAGCTTATCAGCTGAGACAGTGTGGTTGCCCATGGTTCTTGCTGAACAGCACATGACATCGTGCAGAGTAGTGCCAAGATTAACAAACCCAGGCTTTTTCACAGCAGATTGACTTATAATGGCAGAAAAGGAGCAAGAATGTTAGCACGTACTCAGTAATGTAGCATTGTATTGAAATTAAACTCGTTTGCTACCAGCTGTAGAAATATGCAAAACCCAAAGGCTTATACGTGCAAATCAGAGTTAATTCAAATGATGAGGGATTGAGCATTGCTAAAATGCTGAAGGATTAAGGGCTTCACCATAGGCCTTATTTTGGGAAAGTATTCCCATTTGGGAAAAAGGAGCAGAATGTGCTTTTCTCTAAAATGTTCCTAGCTCTCTTGGAAGCATCCAAGGGTATTATATGTAAGTTGGAGTCCTTGAAAGGACTTTTGTGACATCTTTAACATACACATCCTAATTGAATGTACAATATGTTTTTTCTTCTTTCTGACAAAAATGATTATCATACAAAAATGCTGAATTAAGTAATATTAATTCCAGTGTCTTCTGATCAATGGATTCCTCTTAAGTTTTATTTCTTATTGGTAAGATTAATTTCTTTATATGTAGTATACATATATCTATATGTACAATACATATGATTAGACACATTAGATATGTGTCTAATATGTAAGATTATTTTACTGTTTGTTTTGAAAGCTAGCAACACTCACTATGTTTCTGACTACAAATTTGCTAATACCAGATTTTCATTTTAAAGTTCCTTATTTGGAAACAGAAACCACTCCAAGGAAGTGCAATCTTTGGAAAATCTCTAAATGATGAGGACATGGATAGACTCAAGTGAGGTGAATCACACATCATAACCATTGATACCTCAGCAACTGAAGTCTAAAGAACATCCACTGATTTCTTTCCGTTTCCTGACTCTGAAGCTTTAGGAGACGGTAAGAGGGAGAAATGGAGAAAAAAATAAATAAATAAAACGAAAAAAAAGACTACTAAACTGAATATAGCCTTTACCTGTATTTCTTTGAAGAGCTAGGCTCTAGCACATCATGTGGAGGAACCAGTGACTTTGGAGCATAAAATACTGAATACTCAAGAGTAGTTCTTCACTGGTAAATATAAGAAGGTTTTGATGTGTAAATCTGTTCTAGAGAGTCTGATAACTGATTCTGGGATGGTTGACAGGAGTCCACACGGCATCTGCAAATGGACCTGTTCAGATTACCCAGAGTAATCCCATCTATCTTGAAAAGATGTGGAGTCTGACTCCCACCCTAAAGCTAGATAGGAGAGAATTTGGCTAAATGTCAGTCCTTCTGCATGTCAGAATTAATATCTGCAGGATCATTTCTGCAACAAGATGATTCAGATTGGTCTGACTCCTATACAAACAGGAGGAAATACCCTGTGTCCAGCAGAACACGGGGTGCGTGCTGAGTCATTTGTATTCTGCTCTCTCCTCCTCTCTCTGATTTTAAGTCTGGCTCTGTGCCTCCTTGTAGGTGGATGGCATGATCCATGGTGAGGGTCTCCCAGTATTCCTGTGAAAGCTGCTTTTCGTTTTCTATAACATATTTACATATTCCCTAGATTCACTGAGAGATAAATGTTAGTGTCTTCTCTTATAAAAGAAATCTATACTATATGGAATTGAAATCAGCTTAGGATTTTTTTTAATATGAATTTAAATAAGAGAACAAAACATAACCAAATATCTTTCAGTTGTGGAGGAATATTGAGAGAAACAAATATTTCCCAGCACCAAGTGAGGCTCACTGGGTGAATATGTAAAGATTTATTCAGGAGATGAATTGCTTTGTCATACAAATTTTGTCAGAGGGAAGAATATTTCAGAACAGCTGAAACTTTTAAATAATATGTACCCATATCCTGGTAAAATTTTAAATGAAGCTCTTTATCTCTGTCAGCATGTGTAAACTGTGAGACGGAGCATAAGGAAGGGCTAGGGAACGACAGGTAAGTACTACCCTCCATCCTCTCCTAGGTGGTGTGGGCAGTTTCTTCTTTTAGGCTGCTGCTTGCCTTGCTTGCAGCCTTGAACTAGTTCTGCTCCTCAAGGAAAGGATATAAACAGTAGGTAGCAGCTCTCTTGACTTAAATGGGAACAGAATCAGGCGATGATTCAGGATTGAATTTCTTGCCAAATTTCACTTCTGCAAAGTTGGAAGGTTTCAGTTAGGAATCCTATCTTTATAGACTCATCTAAAGCAGGAGTCTGGACGGTTACTGTAAAGAAGGATCATTCCTGGAGTATGGTTGCCTACAGCTACAGAATGTCATGTATGAATTTTCCCATATATACAGCCTTTAATGCTTTTTGCCTTTTTTTTTAAATGAAAACAGTGATTTCATCCGCGATGAAATCTCTGATTTTGTTGATTTAAAAATTTGTTGGAATTCAATAAATTCTAATAAAAAAGTTTATTTTACTTGCATGTCAGAAGTTCTCCTCAAAGCACATTCATAAATGATGTGCAAGATGTTTTGCTTTATTTTACTTGTTTGTTTTTTGATACTGAATATTTTGATTCACTTCCAAACTTTAGGCTATTTTGCTGAGGCACAAATCCTTTAGAATTCTGGTAAATGGAGCATTTTTTCAGCAGCTTAAAAACTTATTAAAAATGCACTACATAAAAAATATTCCTCTCCATGAGAGAGTATTAAAAAAGAGTGTATTGTATTGTTATATATTCTAGTGGGCTGCCAAACCAAACAACAAAAATGCTGGCAACTGCCAACATCAAAAATCACAGATTCTGGTTAGGAGTGGCTGGATTCACCAGCGTTAAATTGTTTGTGCAACTGTTTGCATTTATAGCATTTAAAAGTGCTTTGCTGCGTTATATATGCAAATGTGATATGAATGCAGGATGTGCTTACTCAGTGGAGATTTAGCCGCAGTCCTTGAGAAAATGGAACAGTTTTTCATAAACACCCTGTAATGAGCAAGAGGCAGTCCATCTCCAGATTTATATTCACTGTAAATGTCTTGATGTGGAGCCAGTCAGATGGCTTCTTGCAAGATGGTTACTGGATTTTATTAAGCCTTCTCCTCAATGAATAAGCCTCTTTTTTCTTTCTTTCTTTATCTCCACTTGAGAATTCTAGGAGTTGCCTTTTATATTTGAGGATATTGACTGCTGTAGACAAACACTTCTCTCGTATCTCACTTCATATTTGAAGCAAAAATTCAGAATCCCAGCTGGCATCTGGCATGTGCTTTAGATCTAAGCCTTTGTTATTTCACTGACTGGCATCAGTAGTATATGCTTGGAGTTAGGGATCTTTGATTCTGCATTTTTACCTCTGAGGTAAGGCACTACATATACGTTTTATAGGTGAGTTATTTGTGCGGTGTGTAACGACAGTAATATCTACAAGGAGAAACAGTGTCTAGTTTATTAAAACTAAGATTTACTGAAATAGAGATTAGGTAAAATCAGGAGTTTTTCCATTTTTTTTTTTTTTGTTTTGTTTTTTTTTTAATTTATTTAACCTCTATTTTTGCAAAAATGGCTTTCAGTGTAAGAACACTTTAGGCAGTATTTTTATGAAAAGGATGTACAAATGCATTTTGCTACACATTCTGCTGTTCTCTGAACTGAAGGACTTAACTTCTTCACTATGACAAGGCAGGCAGCAAAGTGACTCCTAGTAGTTGTGCCAGTGTACATATGTTGAGTAGAGGCATATAAAAATAATGGGAGATGACGTACAGTTCCTAGGAGAGGAATTCCTGCTGGCAGTACGTGCTGTAGAAAGGCTGGAAAGATGCTCTTGCCATCAAGTCTGGATTGGGAAGCTCAGTCTGTTTGGCTGGCATATTCCTCTGCTGGCCAGGGAAAACACCATCCTGCCTGGCCTTCCCAACCATGCAAGCAGGCCAAAGACATACACGGTATGAGTGGGACAGCAGATTTGGATTAGTGTCCTGATTTAGGTTGCTGTAATCAAGTGCAGGCCTGCCTGAGAGGTACTTCTGGACAGCCTCAATTATATCATCTTTTGACCTACAGATACCTTTTACTATTTCATTACTTCCCTCTTTGCTGCCCTTGTACCTCCCTTCATCTGCCCAGGTCTCCTCCAAACTAAACATTCACCCTTCATCCAAGTTCTTCTACATCAATACCCAAATTAAGTGTTTCTCATACTGTTACTCAGGTAATTTTGGCCTAATGTGACAGGACTAGGTACTTCTGCCTTTGCATGATTGTGCAGAGGGGCCCTCCAATCCCCTGTCTGCTGTGACATAAGGCCATATCTCATATAACTTCTCTTTAATCATCCATGAAATCCATCCATTCTTCATGGCACTGTCTGTAACTTTTGTTGGCTTCACCCATCGGTCGCCATCCTTTCTGGCAGTGTCTCATGTTGGTTCTGTGTGTTTTCCTAGTGGCTTGGCAAGATTCCAAGGGGGAGCTGAGTCTAGGGTATTTGGCAAGCAGTCTTTTTTCTCCCTAAATGTTATCCCCCTAAACGATGTACTCCTGTAGACAAATATGCAGGGCCTTGTCATTGCCAGTTTTGTCACTTCCAAAGGGTGAATCTCCAACCAAGGACTGAACTTTCATCTCTGGTGAACAAGTACAGTAAATAAGAGGGTGAAGTGAGGGAATAAACTCAGACTAGCAGACAAAAAGGCTTTCCTTTATAATATATGACAGCTTGGCTACTTGCCCAGAAAGACTGTATAAAGTAAGGTAAAAGTTGTATAAAGGTTGACAGTCCCAGTAGAGTTTATTGAGTCTACTCAATAAAAATGAGTGCATATTAAGAAGTATAGAATTTGGCATGAGAAGCTATTCTTAAGGTCCTAATTTATGCAGAAGGAACATGGCACAAAACAGTTGACGTCAACAGAAAGACTCCCTCTGATTCAATGGTCTTTAAAACAGACCCTTATCTTTTTTTTTATTATTATCTTAATGCTGGCAGAATGACTGATAGGGACAAATTTTCTAACACTGACAAAGAAATCTTTAATCTGTGCTGGAGGAACGTATAAAATATTAGTTTCTACAAGAGTGTGAGATTCTCATATGTTTTACCACATTATTGCACAAAAAAGTATAAAGATGAATAAAACTGAAATGAAGAAATATACGTAAGGCAATCTGGAAGACTTGCATATTTTGGCCATAACTTTTGACCACAATATCTCAAAAATTGAGGTCAGTGTAGTTTTGAATTTCAGTAAATCTTTGATTATAGCGATGTCAGATTGTTCAGGAGAAAGCAGGTTTCTGTAGTACTGAAATTTTCCAGGGATCCAGTATCTCAGCTTTAAGAACCTAGTAATTGTGAGTCAGGTCACAATTACTGAAAACCCTGAAAATGAGGTTGGTTTTAAAATCTTAAGTTTATTTTGATGATAAGTATTAAATGTATGTTCCTATTAGCCTATTTCTGGAGAAGATGTATGTTGAGATTCACTTGCACTTGTATGAGCATGGTACGAAGGGCTTCTCAAAATTTGCTGAAAACAAAAGAAGAATGGCAGAAAAGATATTAATTCTGTAAATCCTGAGGTTTTCCTGTAAAAGATATTAAGGAGGAAGTCTTCTAAATCACAGAACTCCTTCAGCACAGTTGGTTGCAAATATCTTCTATGGATTAAAGGGACAATGTAAAGTGTTTTCTCATTCTGTCAATATCTTCGGGGTTTTTTTTAATGAACCTACTTATCTGCTTTTCATAGTAAACATGTTTGGTTTTGATTCCCATAAGGGAAGAGCTCAGAAACCTCCATACGGTATATTTTTTTTTAACTGAAATTCCACTACAAGCTTTTGCAATCTCCACATATTGTGTCTTGGCACAAAATAGTACTTCTGCTTATGATTTGCATCATTAAATATCAGATTGGCTGCTGGTTGTGTTTATAGGATACAGCAAGAAATAGCCTGTTAAATCTGGCTGGTTGGTAAAACGGGTGTTTGTTGAATCATTGCGCTACTGTGTTCCCACATCATAAAGAGAAGAGTCTCATAAAGCTATTATGCTGTAAAATAGAATTAATGTTAATAGCAAAGAATATGCCTAAGTGTTGTAAATAAATTAAGAATAAAGAGGATGATGTCTAGAAAAGGGATTCCCCCAAAACACCGAGTAGATCAGCAATGCGATCTATAAACCCATTTTGAACCAAAAAGAAAACATGCAAAGTGTGTCTAATATTAATAACAGTCATTCCAATGGCTTATCTGTAGATCTTAGTAGCATACTGTAAGAAGTTAGGTGAGTCTTATTATCTCCACCCTATGGATGAAGAAGCGGAGTTACTGTAAGAATAAATACGTTTTCAACACAGCGCATGAGGCACTGATGACTCCAATTCCCATTCCAACTGCCAGCTTTAATTATTTTTCTGTGAGCTTCATTTGTTTCTCCTCATTAGCCAGAACTTGTTCCTTCAGCACAAGGTAATTTGGATAACACTGAATGTACTTTAGCTCCATATATTAATACTTACAAAACTGATTAATTCTAAAATTGCTCTGATAGCTTAGCCCCTTCCTATCGCTGGATGGGAAGAATCTGCAGCCAAAATTTATATTTTATATATTTTGATCGTTTATTGCTTGATCTCCAAGATGTGGAGAGGAACAGAAAGAAGATGTCTCTGATTTTTTTTTTTTTTCTCAGCATGTTTCCAGGTAAGAATGATGAGAAATATGGGCTATTATTCATGGATCATTTATTTTCATTGTCCTTTTCCTTGTATCGATGTGACACTGCTGAGATTAAGTCATGAGAAGCCTCAGTATGAGCAGTGCAGAGCAGACATCCCGTTCTGTATCTCTTTCTGATTTTAAGTGACATCATAGCAGTCTATGAGTGTCTGGCTAAAATCAAGCTGAATATTAGATAAATAGAGATGACACTAAGTGAAAGAATGAAATCCATTGAAAAAAGTAGCATTTTCCATCATGTCTTGTGTTGGAGAATCATTTTTCTTGCAAACATCTGTGTTCTTTTTTATTTGTTTGTTTTGTCAATATTTTCAGGGAAATTTTTCTGGAAAAGCTCATCAAATGACTTGGATAATTCTCATTTTTGCATCTTCTATACCCTGCTAATGCAATATTTTTGTACAGAACTTTAAAATGGAATCTCTAAATTCTTTGAAAATGTCCAATATCCCATGGCCCTTGGAAGCATGCTCCTTTTTAGTGCTGCTGACACCCTGTACTTAGGTCAGATTTGATCTCTTGCTGCTAACCATCAGAGTGATCTGTGTCGGGTATCTAAGACAGTTTTCTCAGAATGGTGATTTTCTATCTTAATGGGTACATTCTTCAAGGTTTTATTCTTCAAATGGCAGGTCCGTAAGTGTGGTAGACAAACGTGGAGTAATAGGGCTGAGACTTTGGAGTTTGGTATGGGAACAGCGCGGAAGGCTCACAGGTTTGATTTCCCTGAGAGTGAAATGTGACGTTCAGTTTTCTTGTTTCACATTTATACAAACCAAACAATAAACTTGAAAGACAGAGTTCTCCCCCGTTAACTCGGGAGAGGGAAGAAATTCAGTCCTGTTGGGACTTGAGTCTTATAGCACTTCTGTCACCCTAAAATTACTGCTTTGATAATACATTCTTAAGTCCCAATAATATGTATCGAGGTTGAAAGCAGCTATGGGTGAAACTGGGAGCACCAAGCTGGTAACTAGCAAAGCAGGAAAAGCAGAAGGGCTGCAAATGCTGAATGCAAACCTGCGATCAGCAGTGATGCCAGGTGCTGTGGAGTGAGGTTTGTATTTGAATTTCCACTGCCTCATTCTTTCCCAGCTGTTCTTCCAGAGACTTGGGCCTGTGTCTGTGCCGTCTCCAGTGTGGATCCCTGATTCTGTGCTCCTGCAGATAGGTCACGCTCAAAACTCTCTGCTTCTTCATTCTCTCCAGTAGTCTGTTTTTTTTTTCCTGTCAGTCTGTACTTTCAGAACTCTTGCTCACATCCTCATCATCAAAAGATGGCTGTGCTGTTGTTAATACCACCCTTCTCAAGCATACTCAGAATACATCTATTAGGTATATCTTCTGAGTCATAATTCAGTTCCCTTACTGCGTCTTTGCTTTTCTTGCACTTTTTCTAATCAAATGTAAACTTTCTGATTCATTGTTCAGCTCTGCACAGCAGGCTTGTCCATTTATTGGGCTTCGGATGGCTTCTCTCTGATAGGCAGTGCTGTCTCTGAAGGCCATCCAAGAATGCATTAAAAATTTAATACTCACCACTTTACCTCCCCTTCTGCTTTTCCTTATTCTGCAATACCTGGTCTTCTTCCTCTGCACCTGCAAGTGCTGGCAAAGTGAGTGCAGAGATAAGTGCTCTGCTGAAGCATGGTACAAAGAGGAACAAGGATGGGGGTGGAAGGTGAATCCTTCTGCATGCAGCCCGCCCAGGTGCGGGTTTGCTTAGATCAGCCATCAGAATGAATGCAGCAGTAGAAATCTGGCAGCAACAAAATGTAGCAGGGCTTACCAGGATCTTCCAGATGTGCAGCATGACTCGATAGCTCATAACTAATGGTAGAGACGTGACACAGCAATCGGAAAAGCTTTAATTACAGGTTCTTAAGTGCATAGAGAGATTATCTTTTGGAAGTAGTCACTAAAGAGTTATGCAGGTGTTCTCTGTAAATGCCAATTCTTTTATACATTTAACCTTTCTTACATGTGGGCCGTATCTCTTAGTTAATTTGACCCACAGTTTTGCCTTAGGGTAGCTCAGGTATGGCCTTGGTTTCTTGTTGGAAGTATAGTCTTAATCCAATGTAGCAGTATCAGATTCTTGACTTTACTCAATCCTAAACGGCAAGCAGACTTTCACATTTTCCCAAATTATATTTGCATTGGAAGGAGGGGGCAGAATTCAATGATAGGAGATGGGGAATTCCTTCCATGAGGTCATAGGATCCTCTTCAGCTGGGATATCATCCAGCATCCTGGAGAGGCCTGAGTGACTCATCCTGCACTGTGGCCATACTACCCAAAAGGCCATCAGAAAGGGAGCTCTGCAGCTGCCCTGACACAAGCTGGCTGACTCTGTATGGCAGTGAACCTGCTCTGTTATGGATAACAAAATACTCAGCTTTTATGATCTTTTATGTGAAGATACTAAAATGTACTAACCCTAAGCCCTGCATTACTTCACCTCCTTCCTCTTTGTCCCATGCCTAGATCATATCTATTTTCTTTATTAGAAATTAAAATATCAATATAGAGTTGCACTGCATTTCACAGAATTTTTCTATATAGTAGACTGAGCACTTTAGTGATAGGCATGTTTTAGAATTTTTAGCACAATTATTCTTTTATTAAAATTATTCCAAGAAACAATGTAATGCCTCATGAGATACCATATGCAAGGAATAAAACAAAACTAAACTTCTCATGTTTGCAGAAAACATTTTCCATTACAGATAGACCTTAAAATCAAATCACATCACCTAAGGAGAGCAGTTTAACTATTTTTTTTATTCTGAGCAATTTCAGCAGTTTCGCAGATAGCCACCTGTAACTCAGTGTTTGAACAGTTCCCTATTCATGGCTCCATACAACCATACCAGGAATAATAAAACCTAAATAAACCCTACTTACCAGCAATTAAAGTGATTTAATTCAAAATAAAATGACAGATGCATAATGGGTTAATTACAAAGTAAGTAATTAGCAAATAGGATGGAAAATGTTAAAAGGTTGTGGACTTTCGTTGTCTGCTTGGGTGAGGTAGTAAAATCATCAGTGATTAAACTTTTTCTTTTAATTTATGGACCTTTATTTTACTATTGTTGGGTGTAAATGAGGCAGCAAACAAGAAAGAGTTATTAAAAAAAAAAAAAAGAAAGAAAAAGAAATCACTCCTCTATCAGAAATACTGAAAGGCCATTGTTAACACTGAGGCTATGTGGTTTGTTTCCAGACTGCACCCAGAAATAGGTTTGCAGCCATAGTGCTTCTGCTTCATGTTAGGTTATGGGCCTCTTTAAAGAAAGCAAAGAGCTCCTCTTTCTTCCCTTTCACCCTGAGCACGGGCTCCCACTGAGGTCGGTAAAAATGGTAGGAGAATGGTGGAGTTAGAGCTCACCTCTTAGCAAGCAGAGTAAAGGAGTAAAGTTTTGAGTTGGGAATATGCCATCGTGTGTTTATTTTTCAAAAACTGAGGCTAGAAGGGACTAGGACTTTGAACAGGGTAACTGTTGAGCTCTGAAAATCCTTAGCTGAAATCCAGTTAGCTTAATGTGGTGTTGGACATATACAGAGAGCCATTACAGAAGGTGCAAGCAATTTTCTGTTAAAATAAGCAAAATAAGGCTTTTACTTCATTTTCATGAGTATTATTCTTTCTCTCCATGACTCCTGTCTGCCCAAAACCATAAGCAAACAGGCATTTAGATCACTTTAATGCAGTCATATTTTATGACTGCCAACTTACTGCTAGGTAACTTGAAACTTCTTATTTATTCATAATAGTAATAAATATATTTATGTATGTATAAAACATGTGTTTTGTATTTTGACATTTCAGAGGGAATATTTGCAAAAAGTTGTCTCCAACCTGAGCATAATTGTTAGTGGAGTCACTGAATTTTTCTTTTGAAAAATAAGCTTTTGGGTAAACCTCTGAAATAGCAATAGGGGCTTCTCCATTTCAAAGTATCAATTAAAACCAGGCAGGAATTCTCCTTTTTAAATATAGCTGCCCTCTAACCTAATTACATGTCCACCAATAACCATTAGCATAATTTGATTGAATTTCCAATAACAGTCATATTCTTCCATCATCTCTCATTTTCTTTTGAACATCGCTATCATGGGCTCACTTTCCTGTCCCTTAGCCAAGCCATACTTCCCTCCCAACTGATGGAGCTGTCAGTCCAGCCCCCTAAGTATGTAACTTTACTTGCCTGTCACCTCTATAGTTGATATGTTTTTTAAGAGTATGCAGAATTTCATGCAGTATTCTATGTATGCCCTCATTGTGCCTTAAGACATATTTGCCTTACTGGTTGATACCATGCCTCAACTTACCTCTTTAGAAATACATTGTCCTCTTCCTGTGTGTATCTTGTTGTGCCATATCTTGTCTAAAGCCCATTTCATTTGAGCTGCTTCTGTCTTTGCAGGTAAGCACACAGGACCACCATCTGGGCTTGAAAAAGAAGGGATCTGGGCAGATTTTTTAGCTTTTATTTGCCCTCTTACCATAAATTTTGCTAACTAGGGATGCATATTTCGGACAACTTCTTGGTTTGGTCCCGTTGACTTAATATTGTTGACAATAACCCTCTTCAAAGTTTGGCCCCCACTAGAATTAGAGTTTAAGCCATACGTTTCAGTTCCGGAATTCGTGATAATAATTCCAGAATTTGATAGTAATATGATTCTGCTATCAGTTTTAGGGTGGGTAGGTTCAGGTATGGAAAATCATCAAGTCACTAAATACGCAAAACCCATGAGGTTAAATCCATAATTATAACAGCATCTCGCTTTTTCTTTTTGAGTGTTTTCTGCAAAACACTGGGCCATATATTTGTGTACTGTAGCTCAAAGTGTGAAATATAGACGATGTTTTTTCCTGTATTTAGAATTTCTTTTTGAAAACAAAGTGCTGATTCTGTAAAGCTCTGGGTAAGAGAAACAGAAAGCCTAAAGCTGCATTAATCCAGCTTCATATCCGAGTCCCTGAAAATAGCTCAAAACAAATGCCAGTACCAATCTTTAGGTAGTACTTATCCCCATTCAATAGAGTGACATTTGTAGTTTGGAACATGTTCATTTCTGCTTCACTTATTTTTTAGGCACAACATATATAAGATGCATTGACAAAAATAATTCTTGTTAGCAAGATTCAGCCACGTGCCTCCCTCCTGACATTTAGAAAACATTATTTTTCTTAATCCCTTTCATGCTGAGGGTAGAAAATCACCACATTCAATGAAAGACTTTGAAATATAGTATCTTTGGGATTATCTGACGCTATTCAGTTTTACACAGATTTACTGAGTAACTCAAGACAGCCTTCACCTAATACAGGTTTTGCACTGAGTAGTGAAAGAAATTAGAAGATAAACTATCTCTTTTTCAATGAGAGCTAATGTTCCCTGGATTACCAGAACAAAACAGAAAAACAAGAAAAGTTTTACGTCAAAGCAGTTGTCTGAATGAAACTCCCATATGCTGGAGAATGAACATGTAAGCCATTAAGTGTCTGTAAGGCTCTTCAAAAACACAGGAATAATCACTTAAATATGAGCTCTTTTATATTACCCTTCTGCTTTGCCGTCATCATTAGCCCTCCAGGATCCTTGTTCAATGGGTATTTATGCAAGTATATAGAGGTCGTTCTGAATCAAGGCCTAAATCTCTTGCAATAAACATCTCTAATATGCAGTTACAGATCAGCCACTCTCTTGTAAATCTGGCCAGCCTGCATTAAATGGTTTTATGTTAAGCAAGTCCCTCACAGAGAATTTTTGAGATTAAAGCTCTAAATACACCGTTTTGCTTAAACATGATATAAGCTGACACGCAGAGTTGCCATTGTCCTGCTGCACAACAACAGCACAAGCAGGTGGAGAGCGTCTGAGCTTTGTGCAATTCTGTTATGCCATGGGAAGACATTTATGTAGCTTGAAAAACCTTTCCATCACTGGAGTAGCCTCGTGGGACGTTAGCTCCTGTGAGAGGACATAAATCTTAATAGAGCTGGTTTGCAAAAGCAAAGCACGGACTATCAAAATAATGGCTAAGCAGAGCTGCTCCCAGTTTTGTGCTTCTCTTATGCCCTCCTGTGTACACGCATAGGCTGAAGCTGAGTGCTGGGTAGAGGAGAGAGCTGATCTTTCTGCAAGGCGGTGAAGCTGCAGTCTGTGTGTCTGGTAGGTTTAAGCTGAATATAAGCAGATTTTTTCTAGGGTCTGTACATCTAAGATCAAGAGCTCCACACAGTGATAGCCAGTGATATAATTGAAATACTCTATAAACATGGAATCATTTGTTTTTGTTAAAACCAGGCAAGAG
>JAVCKT010008966.1:0-16449 GCA_032273925.1 Rhynchotus rufescens | reverse complement strand
CCTCGTGTTTTAAAAAGAAAACTTCTCTTGCAGGTAAAGTCATGAAGCTGAGCACCAAAGCAGAAGAAGTTGCCACATTCTTTGCAAAAATGCTTGATCATGAATACACTACGAAGGAGATCTTCAGGAAAAACTTCTTCAAAGACTGGAGAAAGGTATGATGCAGCCCCGGGCCCAAGTCACCACAGACCTGACTGGTGTCTTCTCAGTGGCTAGGTGGTGTAAACTGACACAGGAGGATCAGCTGGTGGCATCTAAAAGCTGCCTTAGATCTTAGCCATGAAATTTCCATTTATCCCAAGGCTTCACCAGGAGAGGCTTTAGCGTTAAATACCTTTCTAAACTAGCAAAGATCAGACTTTTCCAAACCACAGTTGCCTGTCATAGCCTTGTGGGGTGTAGCTGGTCTGATTCCTGTGTGCCTTGTCCAAGAGCCATCTTTATATTGGAAGGAGACCTATCCCCATGGCCTGCATAGCCAGAACGTCACTTCAGTTGGCCTACCAGGTCATGAAATCGAACTTTGAATCGGCTAACCCATTTTTTTTGAGATAATTTCTGGATTTCTTCACTATCGGTGATCACAGAGATCAGATCACTGGAAGACAAGTGTCTCATCTCTCTGCTGCTTGTCCTTTTCTCTTTGACCTTGGCTACAGTCAGTGTGTGCAAGAATACAGGGGAAACTTTGGAAATTACTCTAAGAACTGTAAGAATCTGCTGTTCATGTTGAAATTATCTGAAGCAGGGAATGATCTTGTTCTGTGTGCATGAAAGCTTAAAGCACTATTTTCTCTCTGCAAGGAAATGACCTCTGAAGAGAAGAGCACTATCACCAACCTCAGCAAGTGTGACTTCACCCACATGAGCCAGTATTTCAAAGCTCAGACGGAAGCTAGGAAACAGATGTCCAAGGAGGAGAAACAGGTACCAGGGGGAATTCTAGGAGACTTAAAAATGCTTAGCTGGCTTGTAAACACTTTTGTTTAATCGTTCCTCTGCCTGCCTTGCCGTTCGTAAGTCAGCTTTTGTTATAATATAGCAAAATTTAATAATAATAATCTATTATTATTACTTTTGTATTAATTGTTGGAATTGTTGCCATGTTAACACCTGAGTCTTATCCCTGCCTTGATATTATATTGACAACCCTAAGGCTCCTGTCCTGCCTAGGTAAATAAATAGAGTTGGAGGCAGTACATGCATGGGAGCAGAGTTGCACCTACCGTGGCTGCATCCCTGCCCAGTGATGAGCAGTGGCTACTCAGTTAAGTTGCTAATGATAGATTTTCGTTTTGGCAGCTCCTTGGAATTTGGAGGGCAAACTGGAGGAAAGGATATAGTGAAGACGTTCATAAATAACAGTGGAGGGGATGCAGTGAAGACGTTCATGAATAAAATATTATTCATTTAGTCTCCATTCAATTAGGCTCCACTTAATGCAGTTTTGTCACTTAAAAAGCTTTTCCTACTTGTGGTGGCTTGTGAGGAGAGTAGGTAACCTCTGGATGAGTGGAGTGTCACTCCAACAAGAGCCGGGAACTTAACCCACGTTCTGAGTTGGTCTTTTGCAATCCTGCCATAATTCTCCTTGGAGTGAGGCCCCTAGCAGCGTCCCACGAGAGCAGAAAGCTCCTGCCTTCGCGTGTCCATTTGCTAAACCTGAGTGAGCCTCCCTCAGTTCACACTGTGAGCTCTGTTCCAGGCCAGCAGAAGCGGCTTTTTCTGTTAGTTCCTTTAGCTGGTGCCTCAGCGCTGTTTGTGGGTCAGGTCCTTGATGGCTTAATCGGGGCTGCGATGACCTTATTGTTTCCAGGCTTTTTATTTTGTGGTGTTAGAGTTTAAGCACAGAAGTGGGCAGTGAATTCTCAGCTTTTCTGTCCTTATGAGACCACTATCAGCTTCTGAAACGACGGAGGTTTCGTGTTGTTTCTTCAACATCAATTTAGTGCAAATATCAAGGATTTCCTAAGTCTTGGCATGCAGAGATATATAGTGGTGTTGAGCAACTATATCACTTTTGCTCATGTTTTCTTTCCAGAAAATTAAAGAGGAAAATGAGCGGCTATTGAAGGAGTATGGTTACTGTGTGATGGACAACCACAAGGAGAGAATTGCCAACTTTAAGATTGAACCACCGGGTCTCTTCAGAGGACGTGGAAACCATCCAAAAATGGGCATGCTGAAGAGACGCATCATGCCAGAAGACATCATCATTAATTGCAGCAAGTGAGCTTTGGATGCCTTGCACCCTTTTTTTCTTTCTTTCTAGTTATCTGGGTGTTTTTGCTTGTTTTGTTTTGTTTTACCCCTGCGTAGCTTGATATTCAAGCACTTAGGCAGACATCTGTTGGTTCTTTTAGACATACATGAACTGCAGAGGCAACACGACTGTGGGTTTTATGTAGAGCTTTGTCATCATGTTTTCCTCCCCATGCCTGCTGTCTGCATCGTCTAAAACTCAATCTTTCCTGTTAGAATTGGTAAAAATTAATTTCTTTATAGATAGGTTGTCCTAGTTAATCTTCCTTAATGTCCAAGACCAAGTTGGGTGGACTTTCCCTAGTCCTCCCTGATAAGTGTAGCTATTTGAGGCATCCCCAACTCAGCCCTGGTCATAGCCCTGTTCACCGCTGCAGTTTAATGCTTTAGCAGATGTGCAGCAGTTGAACTTCTGATCTTTGACTGCTCAGTTTGAGTCACTTGATGTCCTTGAGTGTGCAAATACATAGGTAGCTACTTTGTCTCAGTTTTCTTCCCTGTGCTTGCTATGCCTTGTTCATTATTTCTCTCTGTTCTGATACCGTGGAAGGCTCTTAATGCTTTTTGTTGTTTTCTTTGTTTTCCCCTCTTTTCTAACTATGCAGGGATTCAAAGATCCCTGCTCCTCCACCAGGACACAAATGGAAAGAGGTCCGGCATGATAACAAAGTCACCTGGCTGGTTTCATGGACCGAAAACATCCAAGGTTCCATTAAATACATCATGTTGAATCCTAGCTCACGAATTAAGGTAAAGATCATTAGTTAAAAGATTCCTTACTTGTTGTATCTCCTGGAAGGAAATACAGATGTTGGCCAGAACAAAGATAAGGAGAAAATTTGCTCTGCTCTTCTCTGTCACTCTTGACTGAAAATAATAGGAAAGTCTCTGTGCTTCTGTTGCTGTCCCACACACGCCTCCAAAAAAAGTAAAAGGGGAATGCAGTTGCTGCATAGTAGAGCAGAAAAAAACTGTTAAAATATATATTGAAATATATCTACTGAAAAGCATTATTGTGTCATTCATAGTAGCAGTTTCTTACTCTCTAAACCTAAAAGGAAGCCTTTTATCCAATACCAGACTTGTTCTGGTGGATGTTTTGACTGCTTCTGGCCCTAACTTTGCCTGCCTGAGCCTGTGCTGAAGTTCTAACCATGGGCTGTTAGTCAGCTGTTGTGAAGTGAAAAATGTAGCTGCGCTACTGGCTGAGAAGAACAGTAACTATTTCCTTCATGATTAAGGAAAACAAATCCTGTTGTGGGAACGAGGAGCTGGTCAGTGATCAGTTCCATGAAAGAAACAATGAACCATTTGAAACATAAGTGATTTCATAAGAACTACTTAAGAGGGTTTTTTCCTGCATTGAAAACAAGAAATTTACCCTACAAATTTGGAGCATCTTTGTCTAGTTGCAACTGAAAACAGCCCCCCGCATAAAGCGAAGGAAACCATTTTTATGTGGAGCATGGAACACACAAAGCTTTTTTAGCATTGAAATGTTTGCAGTTTGGTACAGCCAGACCATAGGAGCTGCTCCTCAGCCTGTTTTCTGAGGCTGACTCTCTTCCACTTTCCCCAACAGGGCGAGAAGGACTGGCAGAAGTACGAGACAGCTCGGAGGTTGAAGAAGTGTGTAGATAAAATTCGAAATCAATATCGAGAAGACTGGAAGTCCAAAGAGATGAAAGTGCGGCAGAGGGCCGTGGCGCTCTACTTCATTGACAAAGTAAGGCTCCCTCCCCAGCACCCCCTTCCTTCCCTGCCCTGCTGGGAGTGCTCGGCACTGCTGGCTTTCTGCATTGAACCCAGTTACAAAAGTATCCTGAGGCTTCCTGGTGGGCAGGGTCCCATCTCCCTTTTCTTATTACCTGGAAATTCAAAGCAATGAACCATTGTACTGGCCATGGCTATTTCTGGCAGCATTGTTTTTGCTGCAGACAGAATTCGTGACCTGTTTTCTAAAATCTCCCACTTGGATTAGTGGGAACTTTGTGCAGGCCTTTTGTCTGTAGCTGTTTCAGTTTTCCTACTGGGAATTTCAGCTGTTTTGTCACCTCTTAGTTGGGGGTCAGGGTCATGAGGCTCATAATTCTGCCACTTGCTCTTCCCCCAGCATAAAGACTGCAGTTGTGTTGATGCATTTAAGCTATTGAAAGCTGGTTCCCAGAGAGCTGTTGCCCTGCTACCGTATGACCAACCAAGTGAACAATTTCTGTTCAAGATGGGTGGATTTAAGTTAGGGAACTTGAATTGAATAATTGGGTTTCATATGAACAGAACAGGTTTTCTTCAAAAAATACAAATTGGTTTAGTCAGTGCTGTTAAAACCCCTTTTTAATGCAGCCTACTACAGCCTTTAGATTATTTATGTTAGCCAGGCAAAGTGTCATATGCTATTTGAAGTGTTTTTTTTTTTTTTTTAACCATATAATAAAAAGCAACTGAGGAACTTTTTTTTGTTTTTGTTTGTTTGTTTGTTTTTTGGGTTTTTTTTGTGGCAGGTTGCATTCACATTATAATTGATTTGATTAAAACAATATCAGATGTTTTTAATAGATGTTACTTTAACAGACAAAGTTATCTTAAAGCTTGAGTTACTTAATAAGAGAAAATCATTAGGACAACTTGTACTAAGCCTTGTTTCGTTTTTCTGTTTGTTTAAGGGATTTTGTTAGATTGGCTTTTGGTTTATTTAAAGCATGCTTAAAGAAAACATCAGGAGATTTTATTGATGTCAGATTTTTTTTAAATATCAGTCTTAGCCACTCAAGTACGGGTTTTTTTTTCATTTTTCTTTTCCATGGCCTTGGATATGCATATTCCATTGCATTTGTTTATGCCTCAAACTACTTTCATGCTTTCCTCCCTAACTGATTTTTTAGACCTTTCCTTTTCAAGGATACCTTTTCTTTTAACCTCTGTGAATGTCCTTTGTGGAGTCCTACATGAGAATTACTGGTTTGTGATGCTGAACTCAAACCCAAATGGAGCAGAGGGGACACCCTGATTACAAGTCACCGTTTAGAGGTTTTCACTATCTGCACGTTACTAGGATGACTTGAAATGTTTTACCTCTCTTTTCTTGGTCTAACTGTAGCTTGCTCTGAGAGCTGGTAATGAAAAAGAAGAAGGGGAGACAGCTGACACCGTGGGCTGCTGCTCGCTCCGGGTAGAACATATCAAACTACACCCTGAGCTGGACGGCCAGGAATACGTGGTTGAGTTCGACTTCCTCGGTAAAGACTCCATCCGATACTACAACAAAGTCCCCGTGGAGAAGAGGGTAAGACACCTCCCCAAACATATCCAGAGCCTGCCTTGCAAAAAGCAAAGTAGTGCATGCAGTCATAGTGGCAAGAACTCTAGGTGCTGTGCTGGGGTCCCAAGCCCAGCAGAAAGTAAGTCAGCCAGTGTTGTTCCTCCCCTTACTGGCAGTGCCTTGGGAAGGGGCTGAGGCTGGTGCTGGTTTGACAGAACCCAGCACGCTGGTGTTTAGCCATTTTACTGCTTTTTTGCTATGGTCTCAGTGCTAAGAGCTGGCATAGCAAATTGCAAAGTGGGTTTCTTGAGTACTGACAAATTCCAGCCAAAAAAAAGAGTTTAAACTGTAGTGCTGGGGGAGAGTGTTGTCAGAGTAGGAGATGTGACTTGCATGATACTAACTTTTATCATGGTGTTTTTGTTCATGTTGGAGTTACACCCTTGTTGCAGTAGGTTCTGATTCCAGATACTCCAGAGCAGATAGTAGACCTGTCTGATTTACAATAGCTACCTTCTAGGTATCTCCTAAGCCTAGACTTCTTTCCTAGGCAGCATTATTTCCTTTATTTTTGTCCTCCACCAGTTTCCCATCTGCTGTGGTGGAAAATCCACCCCTCAATGTCAGCTGGAGGAGTCCGTCCAGGAGGACTTTGTTTCTGTGGGTGTAACCAAGCTTTGCATCTGGGCCACAGCTCTGCATTTAGCACCGTGTTAAATATCACGTGTGTAATATTGCAGGGATTGCAAGGACAGCAGTCTGCTGCTGTGTGTTGACCTCTTGGGGAAACAAAATAAATGAGAGGAGGAAAAAAAAAAACCTAAGCCACTATAGAAAAGAGCATGTGCTCTTTTTGTGGCTTTTTTTTTAAAGAAAAAAATCTTTTCTGTTTGTTTATGTTGGCATTGTGTCTCTTCTCCAGTTCTTACAATGTAACTGATTAGTGGGGAGCTAGGAATCTTTGTACATTAAGCGTCTCTGTAGCAGAATATGTGTGATGAAAAGCTGGGAATTGAAGACTTGGAAAGCCCAGCCTTTGGGTTTGTGATGGCTGTGTATTCAAGAGGCTTTGATTCCTCATTCCTCAATGACAACTTGCTTATAACAAACAACACAGCAGTGAGAAGGGCTGCTTTTGGTTGCTTCACTCCATGGAAGGTTCACTTTGGAGATAAAGTGTTGGGTTTCTGGGGTTTTTTTCAGGTATTTAAGAATCTTCAGCTGTTTATGGAGAACAAGCAGCCGGAGGACGACCTCTTTGACCGCCTCAATGTAAGTCCATAATGGGGAGGGTGGGGTGGTACAGTGGACACGTTGGCTCTGAACTGGGCAATAGCTGCCACCCTGCTGCAGAAATGCAGAAGTGGCTTCTGTGGCACTTTGTTTTTCCACAGAGCTGGCCCGGGCGGCCAAGAGACAGTCAGTTTAGCTCCTGCTGATGTCCGTGGTGCTCCCTGTGCCTGCAGCCTCCCAAAGTGAAGGGCTTTGGCCCCAGGGAACCTGGCTGGCTCTGATTTGGGCAAGTTTCTTTCAGAGTCCAGAGATTGTGTGAGGTGACCTTTTTTCCAGGCGCCATCCCCAACTGCATGTTCGGCTCTGTGGGAGCACTGTGGTGGTTTAGGTATCTCCACTGTGGTGAGACAAGCCCATTTCCACCTATAGAGAACCAAAAGTACCACACTGGAGGGAAAAAAACCACCACCAACAACAAAAAACTCTTTTTGGCCATTCATGGTACTTGATACTTATCTATCTTTTGGTTTCTTTGTTCACCTTGGCTGTGGTTTCAGTGAAGACGTGGCTGGTGGGTTTCAGGTTTGAGTACACTGGCCAGGCGGTACTCGAGGGCTGCATGACCACAGGAGCAAGGTGACAAGAAACTGCACAGCTCTGTGGTTGATTCTGGGGCTAACTCTCATCTGCTTTCTGCTTCCTCAGACCAGTATCTTAAACAAACATCTTCAAGACCTCATGGAGGGACTTACAGCCAAGGTATTCCGTACTTACAATGCCTCCATCACGCTACAGCAGCAGCTCAAGGAGCTCACAAACCGTAAGTGCTGTGTTCGTCGCTGCGGTGGGGCTTGGGGAACGCATCTCATCCTGCCCCACAAACCTGCCTGCTTTGCCTTGGTGTCAAGTGTTCGAGCTCTGTGATATTTCCTGTTCGCTCTTCTCCCAGAGTAAATGTCAGATCGCTGAGGTCTCATCAAAAAGTGCCAGATGATCTTTTGGAGGTAGCTGAGCAGCCCAGAGCTGGCTGGCAAGCACACCACAACGTGCAAGCTAGAACATGCCTGCACTTCACCAAACCTCTAGTTGTTTGCTGTTATTTATAAAATGCTGTAGGCAGCAGGCAAGGCAGCTACATCTGTAACAGCCCCGTGTATCCTGGCTGCTCCTTCAAAATCCCTGCTAATTTGTACCTTGAACAGCTCGACAAAGCAGGCACATCCCTTCCTGCTTGTGGAGGGGCCTGTGAAGCTCTGCACATGATTGTGCTGCTCTGGTGAGTGACAACCAGGGCAGGTGACAAGGAGCTAGGGTCTAAGGAGGAAGCAGTCAGGCCCAGCGCTGTAGCTGGAGTGTAGCACCGAGGCTGGCCCTTCAGAGGGTCATTTCTGCAGGGACTGGGGGCTGGCAGAGTCTGTGGGACACGGGTTGGGGCGGTTAAGCTCCAGAGGACACTACTTGTTCACCTTCGCTTTGTGGTTTGCAGCGGATGACAACGTGGCAGCAAAGATCCTCTCCTATAACCGTGCCAACAGAGCGGTTGCCATTTTGTGTAACCACCAGAGGGCTCCACCGAAGACCTTCGAGAAGTCCATGATGAACCTGCAGAGCAAGGTACCCCCAGCCCGCCTTGTGGTTGGGGCAGGGCTCCATGTTCTGCACCCGGGGGCTTGCACTTCCTCTCACCTGGGGTAAAATGGAAGGGGAGACAACTTTTTCCTGTTGGGATTTGGTTAGTGCTGTATCAGAAATGGGCCTGCTTGGAGAAGAGTACTTGAGAAGCAGAATATTGAGCAGAAAGTGGCACATTTCAGTCTGAGTCCTCTTCTATTCATAGAAACCAAGACCAGCCCCGTTATATTTCCCCTTCCTTTGGCAGGTGACTGGGCAGCACATTCTGCTGCCCTTAAAACTTAAGAGCCTCAGCCTGTAGCTGTGACTTAAGTGTCCCCATAAAGAAACAGCAGTGTCGCTGTCAGGTCACTGTCATTGCAGGCTGTGTCCATGGTACATGACGCCCCTCTGACCTGACCTCTTCCTTTGCAGATTGTTTCTGGTGAAGGCAATGAGGTGCAAAAGGGCTAGGTCCGTTCCTGGTCTGGCTTTAAAATAACCTTCACAATAAGGACTTTTGGTTTGGCACTGCAGTGACCCTTGCTTCTGTAACACCTAACACGGCTTCCTCCACCTTAGATCTTAGAGCTTGGGGGAATTTTAAGGGGAGTGGCTGAAGGAGCTGCAAAATGCTGAATGTCCCTGAATCCTGAGCTTCCCAGAAGAGCCTGAACCCTCATCAGCTTTCAGTGTGTCAGGTTTGAGTCAGAAGTGATGCCCACTGAGGGAACAAGGATTGTCCATCCATGGTACCACCAGGGAGTTGGTGCTGGTGGGAGGCAGCAGACAGACAAGCAGCATGTTGGGCAGTGCCAGGTCATGCCAGTCCCTTCCCTGGCTTGGTTCTAGCTCCGTGAGGAGGAGCTCAATGACTTTCTCCCAGCTGCCACCTTGACGTTGGCACTGCCTGGGGCCCCGTGTTGGGCACCACAGCACATGGGAAGGCCAATGGCCTCGTTTTGTGGGAGTGGTTCCGAGTCCTGCTGGCTTCTCATCGTGATCACAGACTCGGTCACTGGGTCATACTGCACGGGGCCGATGGCCACAGTTGTCTACGGGTTGTTGACAGTGCTGGTTTTGCCTCTCCTAGATTGATGCCAAGAAGGAACAATTAGCTGATGCCAGGAGAGAACTGAAAAGCGCCAAAGCCGATGCCAAGGTCCGGAGGGATGAGAAGTCTAAAAAGTAAGGCGGCCTTCCTGCACTGTGCAGTGTTTTCAGTACTGTCAGCTCCCGTGGTCCTTCAGCACTATCTTCTGCTCCAAGAGATCTGATCCTTCTTGGATCTTCTGATGCAAGAGAGCTGGGAAGACTTTTTCAGGTCTCCTGGCCCTCTCTTTGCCATGTGTGTGAAGAAGTGCATGGCCCTTCAAGCTGAGGAGCAGGTCCTATGCTGCAGCTCCCCATGTGGTCACTACCACCAGTCTATGCTATGTCTTTCAGCCCTCTGAGCTGAGCACAGTTTGTGGCATAGGAACCAGCATGCAACCCAGGACCAGGAACAGTGATGGAGCGAGTGTGCAGCATCCCCATTTTATGGGGAGCTAGAAAGCTGGGAATTAGCAAATTGAAATGCTCTCTTGAGCCTGATGCCCCAAGGCTGCAGGCACTGCACGCAGGCTCTGCGTGTGCTCTGCAGAGCAGATGTGCTGAGCATGGTGTAATTTCGCAGTAATTTCAGCCTCAGCAAGGCTACAGGGATTAAACGTTTTGCTTCTTCCCCACACTAGGACAGTGGAAAGCAAGAAGAAAGCTGTGCAGAGGATTGAGGAGCAGCTGATGAAGCTGGAGGTTCAGGCTACAGATAGGGAGGAGAACAAGCAGATTGCCTTGAGCACCTCCAAACTCAACTATCTGGATCCCAGGATCTCTGTTGCTTGGTAAGTGTCTGCCTAGGACGTGCTGGAGGGAACCACTCCTTCACCCGTGTCTTGGTCCCCAATTAACAGAGAAGGACAGTGGCTGAGAGCCGTGTCCTTCTGCTGTCAGAGAGGTCAGGCTCTCTGTGGCCATTCCTTAAATTCACAAGCAGATTGCAGTAGTTTCAAATGAATGTCTTGAGGCAAGTGGCAAATGTTGGCCAAAAGTGGCCAATGTGTTGGCCAACTGGGTCAGGAAATGTGCAGGGGTCCAACAGGGAAGCTGCTCCTGATCAGTGTCTCCTAACGGAGCGTGAGTAGAGCTGGGAAGCGCTGAGGGAGAGCGGGACAGCAGGGGCTTGGACACCCTGTGCCTTGTAGACTCCTAACCAGTGTCTCCTCTTCTGCAGGTGTAAGAAGTGGGGAATCCCTATAGAGAAGATTTATAACAAAACCCAACGAGAGAAATTTGCCTGGGCCATCGACATGGCAGAGGAAGACTATGAATTTTAACTTGTTTTTAAATGAGCTGAATTTTATGGGAAAAAAAATAAGGGGGAGTAGCCTGGTTTTTAGGGAGATTGATAAACTGTGAGCCTTACTTGTCCTTGGATGCTGGGGAAGGGGGAGGCAAGGGGCAAGTGAGCATCAGATAAAACAGCCAACATCTTGGAGAAAGAGTAACCTGGAAATATCTTAAAGGAGCTGAGCCAGTTGTCCTATGGACAACTTATTTAAAAATGTTTCAGAGATCCAAATTCTAGCTGTCTGGTTTGTGTGGATTTTTTTTTTCTCTTGAAGCAGGGCAAGTGGATGGGGGATTTGTCAACCTTCCGCCAGGCAAATTCACCATCACACTGAGAGCATGGGAATCTTTAGCTACTGTATACAAAATCCAATTATATTGGTGCGTTTTTACAGTTAGGGTTTTGCAATAACTTCTATATTTTAATAGAAAATGGACTCCTTATCCCCTGCCCTTCCCTTCCCCCTCCCACCCCATTTCAGAATTTAACAAGCCAATAAAATTTAAGAAACCCAACGCACCTATTACAGCCGTCACTATCGTCATGGAAATACCCAAATCTTCTTTATTTTTTTTTTTTTTTTACTTTGTCACTTGAAACAGTCGTGGCATTGGGACATGAATTACCAATATCCACCGCATCTGTTCAGAGCGAAGCGTGATGGGAAATGGGCCTCCTGGCTTGAGTGTTCCTTTTTTAAATGTGAATTTTTATTTCTCTTAATTATTTTAAAATATTTAAACCGTTCTGCTTTTCCTTCTTGATCTTAAAGATCGTGTAGATTTGGGGAATGGGGGGGAGGGCCGTATGGTGGGGAGATGAATGTGGAATTTTGAAGAAAAGTGAAAATGGCAAAAAATGGCATTCCCATCACCCTTCGCTCTGAGCACGCTCTGTACACTTAAAGAATATCTAATTTTTAGGTTTGACAGACTGTTTTACCTTCTTTTTTTGTTTTTCTCCCCTTTTTTTCTAAGCCCCGCTCCCCTCTTTTACTTGAAAGATTTTATTGTGTAAAAAGAAGTTTCACAGGTCAATAAATTTCGAGGGAAATGAGCATCGGTCCAAAAAGGAAAAATCAAGATTTTAGGGCTTTTATTTTTTTCTTTTGTAATTGTGTAAAAAAATTTTAAAAAATTAAAAAGCAGAATTTTAATGTGAAACCTTTTTTTGCTATAATCATTAGTTTTAGAGGCATTGTTAGCGTAGTGTGTGTGCGAAGACCATTTCCTGCAGCCTTTCCTCAACAAGTATCTTCTATTTTTATCATGAATTCCCTTTTAATCAACTGTAGGTTATTTAAAATAAATTCCTACAACTTAACTGAGTGTTGGTGTCTGTGTGATTTTTCAGCTCGGAGCAGCAGGCTGCGAGGTCCCCAATCCGAAGGTAGGGCAGCGCTGGAGGGATGTCCCTGTTGTGGACACCGGTGGGATGGAGGCGGTGTTGGATGGAGGCGGTGTTGGATGGAGACCCTTGCGTTTCTGCAGCCTCCTGCCACCGGGTGCCACCTGCGCGGCAAGACCCCAGAGCAGAGCTGGTGCACATGGTGCTGTCACCCTCATGTCTTGGGATGTGACCCAGCCCTCTGTCCTCACCATGGATGTGTTGAGTTGATGGGTTTCCATAAAGTGTCTGCCCAAGAGTGGCCTTGGGCAGGAGTAACACTATCTAGAGCAACCACAAGCATTTGCCCCTAGTATTCCCAGTAATTCCCCACCAGTGCTCGCCTGGAAGGGGCCATGGAGTGGGGATCCTGCTGCTTGCTGAGGAGCTCCAGCCAGTGCTTTATGTTGTGAGGCTGGCGCTTGAGGAAACCCCTCGGCCCTTCCCCACGCTCTGCCGCGGCTCCCTCTGGGCTGGGGCTGTGTGTGGGTCCCCCATGGCCCCCCTGAGCACTGCTGCGCTTGAGGAGCCTGAGCTCCGGCCACAGAGAGCCCTGCGGGGAGCAGGATTCCTCTGACCAGTCCAGCAGCAGCAGTCTGGAGGGTTTTCCAGGATCATCCAGGATTTTCCAGGATCACCTTCTGAGAAACTACTTGGTCCCTCTTGCAGGCAGCCTGTTTGGCAGTGTGTGCTGGGCCGGAGCTTTGATGGCAGGCACCACATAGAGGGTCCTCTTTGGGCCTCTTATTGGGATAAGGTGAGTGTGACTTGTATTTGGGCTCCCTTGAGGCATCCCTGGAAGCTGGTGCCTCAGTGAAATGGGAAGTCGCCTGCGGAATGGGGAGCTAGGGCCACAGCCAGCTCACCTCGGGCAGGGAGCAGGGGCTGGTTGTGCTTTTGGGGCAATGCTCCCCAGAGCCCCAAGTCCTCGCTGGGCTGGAGGCAGGTTCATCATAGCCCTGAGCTCTCCCAGCATGGAGCTTCCCAAGGCTGTGGGCTCTTGGGAGCCCTGTGCCAGCGGAGAAGACATGGGATGGAGGGAGATCTGAGCTCGTGTTCCTCATGTGGCTTTTCTGTGGGGACACAGAGGGTTGAGAGCGGCACCATCTCCTCACAGGAAGGCTGGGCCAGGACATGGGGAACAAGGTGGAAAAAGGCTCCCTGCTCCCAGCCTGCTGGGGCCAGGATTGATAAAACTCCCCCAAAAAAACCCATCCTTTCCACTTACACAGCTCTCCTGGAGGGCAGACCCTACCCTACCCTACTCTACCCTTCCTGTGGGCCCACAAGCAGCTGAGCTTCTCCTGCTCAGCCTGTGCAGCCTCTTTGCTGCAGGTGCTAGTGAGCAGTGGCCAGCACCACTCAGGGAGCTGTGTCCTCACGGATGCGTGTTGGCAGAGGCAGAGCTTTGGAAGACATCCGCGTTTTAGTCTGTTTTAGCCTGTGTTCTTGCAAGCGCCGTCCCCGTTCCTGTGACCCGCACTGTAAGCAGAGGCCCTGTGGCCGTGCAGAGATAGGCACGGGCGGGCAGCCCGTCCGCAGAGATAGCGGCGCCGCAGGGGTGTGCGAGCGGCCGGGGCGCTTGGACTGCCCTTGTGTCACGGCTGCCCCCTCGGAGCCCTGCGCGGGTCGGCGCTTGGAAGTTGAAGCCAGACGACTTCAGCATAGAACTAACGTTTCTGTGTGAAAATCAGGGAGAGGGGAGAGCAGAGCGGAGCTGCAGTGGGTTTCACGCCAGCTTGCCGAGCCACAGGGATCTTGCAGCGTGAGAAGGGGCAGGCAGGAGGCTGGGGAGGGCCCTGCGTGGCCAGACCCGCACCCAGCGCGGACTCCGCAGGCTTGGGCGGCGGCTCCGCTCCGCATCCCGCGCTCCCATCCGCCGCCGCTCCGCGTCCTGTGCAAAGGAAGTGCCTGCACCGCGTGAGGGCAGGAGGGAGCCTGGCGCTGTCGTCCCCACGGGACTGGCGCAGCCTCCCCTCGCTCGCTGCGAGGCCGGGGAGCCATCTCCCCCGGCAGCGATTCCCACCGTCCTTGGGCTGGTTTCTCCCTCGCCAGGAGCTCCTGGGGCACCGTGTTGCACAGGTGCCGGGAACAGCGAAGAAGTAACCCTGGGGGACGGATCCTCTCTCCAGGAGGCTGCTGAGTAATTCCCGGAGCAGGCGCAGCTTGTGTGGGAGGGATGCAGGGAGCGCGAGGCCCCGTGCTGCCCTCCAGGTTTTGTTGGCCGTGAGGCAGGTCACAGTGTCCTCACACCCCAGGGTCCCTGGCCAGGACCTGCTGCTGCCTCCGAGGCAGAGGAGGTGGGTGCCACATGCAGGAGCAGCTACAGGATAAGCAGGAAGCGGTGGGAGCTCCTCGGTGCCGAGGGGCTGGACAGGAGGACAGGGAGCGCCCCGCGCTGTCTCTCCGACGAGAGCCGGGGCTGCCGCACGAGGCCGTGGGCATCGCGGAGACAAAAGCACTTCACGCGCTGCAAGGTGGAGTGTGAAACTCCCCGGCACGCGGCCCAGGGGCCCGTGTGGGTCTTGAGGGTGGTTAGTCGGATATAAGCAATCCAGATGAGGCCTCTCATTTAAACCGCCCGCCCAACGCGCGAGCCCCCGGGACCTGCGGCACCAAGGGGTGGGCCCTGGACGCTCCAGTGGCCCCGCTGCCCTCAGGCATCGCTCCCAGCTGCGGGCAGGGGCAGGAGCAGCCCAGGTGGATGGGCCCGCACGGTGGGGACAGGAGGTTCCCCCTGGGGAAGGGTTCCTCCCCTGGCTTCTTCCCCCAGGCCCCGCTGCCGTGACTGTGCCCCATCCCTGAGCGGAACAGAGCTCCGGGAAGGAGCGGGAACAGGCCGCTTTCCCACTCCCACACCTGCATGTGGGCGGGCGTCAGCCATGGCGCTGGCTCCTGTTATCCATGGGGAGGAGCTGGGACCAGGTGTCCCGGAGTACCTCCATGTTCCTTATGGAGGGAGCAATACCAAGACGCCACACTCTGATCCGCTCCCTCGGCACCCTCAGGGCTCCCTGAAACCCCTCAGGGCTCCCTCACAGGTCCCGCCCTCGCAATCCCAACAGGGATGTGCCCGAGGCGCTCGGCTCTCCTCGGAGCACCAGGAGCTGCTTCCTGCTGGGGCCGCCACGCGAGCTGGGAGCTGCTTCCCCTCGGGGGGCAGCCGTGGGGCACGTGGGCTCGCCCAGCGGCGCTGTGGCGGCCCCAGGTGCCTCTCGTGTCGGCTGGGCCACCCCAGCAAGCGGCCCCAGGCCTTTCGGCAATGGGATATGCAGGGATGAAGTTGCTCAGGGACAAGGAGAAGTGCCTCACGGAGCCAGGGCTTTGGCTTTGCCTTGGGCTCGTGGTGCCACCAATGTGCGTGGCATTGGCGTGGGCTGGTTTTGGTTCTTGTCCCAGTAAATCCTCTTTTCCAGTGTTTTTAACACCTAGGAGGGAGGCCGGACCCTTTCAGGTTGCTTGTGCACCCACATGTGCTTGTGTGGGTCCCTTAGATACTGGGGGCAATGGGGCACGTGCAGCGGTGGCATCAGGACAGGGCGGGATCCAAGGAGCGCCCAGGATGGGCTCCTGTCCAGGGAACAAGGTGAGATGGATCAGCCCGTGAGCGCACTGCTCCCCAGCAGTGTTTCCTGCAGGGCAGCCGCGAGACTGTGTCCTCCATGACGCAGCCTCCATGGGAGGAGTGGGAGGAGGCCGGGGGAAAGGGAAATTGCCGGCTTTAGCGGTGTGAATGGAGCAAGCGGTCCCGAAAGGCTTCCCAATCCAGCAGCTGATCCCCGGCTAAGGCGGCTATTGTTCCTGTGGAGGCTGGAGCGCTGCTCCGAGGCCCGCAGGCTCCAAGGCCGCATGCCCCTCGGTGCCCTGCGCTGCCCCCATCACCTGCATTAGCGCCCGAAAGAGCCGGTCCTGCTCCAGGACGGCCATGGGGCAGCCCGTGGGTGGCGTGGGGCAGGAGCGGAGGCCGCTGGGGACACGAAACCTCCCCAGCTCCCTGGGATCCCTAACATCGTGGGGTGCAAACCTCCACGCGTGCCTCCATGAACCCCAAAGCACGCACAAGGGGAACGGGGGGATCCTGAGGGATCCAGCTCCATCCCGGCAGCGCAGCAGCACCGGGGTCACTGGCACCTTGGGCCCACCGCGTGCCGTGGGGTGCCGTGGGGTGCACGGAGGCCGCAGCGCCGCTCGTGGGGGGATCCTGAGGGCGGCTCCATCCCGCGAGCGCTGGGGTCACCAGCACCCGCGCCCCACTGCGTGCCGTGGGGGTGCATGGAGGCCGCAGCGCCGCTCATGGGGGTCACTGGGG
>JAVCKT010008965.1:0-10559 GCA_032273925.1 Rhynchotus rufescens | reverse complement strand
TTCACAGTTTTTGGTCAAAATAAAACCAAAAAAACTCTGTGTTGATATCACCATGTTGTCACCCATTGCTAATGTTCTAGCAGATATTAGAGCATTTACACCACACACTACATCTTCTTAACGATTTCAGTGGAAGGATCTTGTAAAAGTAATAATAAAAAGCTGGGCTTCGAAGAGCTCCACTGGGGCCATCTAAGTTCTGGAGGTTGAAAACACCCATCCCTAGCAAACCATGAAACAGACTCTTGTCCAGTTACTTTAAAATGTCCCAAATGATCTATAGCATACTATGTTTCTTGAATCACATGACAAAAAAAGAAGGATGAAAGCATATTTGATAGCCTTCCACTTCTATATCAATGATTTAAGGTGATTCTTCAGACACAAACACAACTAAAATATTCCCTGTTTGAGTGTGGGGCAAAGATTTATTCTAAAATGTACATCTGGGATGTGATGGCTAAGGTTTGGTCTCCTGCCCTTATTGGCAATATGGAAAAATGCTGCAGCAGAGCAGAAAGCAACTGCCAGGGAATGGCTACATTATCCTTGAAACACAGGCTGATTCAGTCATCACAGGAGGTGTAAATTCTGTATGATCATAAAAATACTGTACAAAAGTGCAACACATTTTTCTGCCCTGTCCTCCTCAGAATTTTCCCTAAGTTAGAATTATTCTAAATTTCTCTTCTCTATTCTGCAGACAAATACTGGAAAAATTATCCAGTTCCTATTTCATATGTACACATGCCTACAAGCCTTAACGACACTATGCGGGTTTTAATTTAATGCAAGTGCACTTTATATAAAAATAAAAGTGGGAAAATATTAAAATAATCCCACAAAATTGCAAGCAATGTACAAGAAGGGAAGCATGTGTTGCCTGTACAACACTTGCACACTGTCGAACAGACTCCACTGCCTGCACTGTCAAAGAGAAATACGAACTACCAGCTTCTCCATCTGGTCTGAGGCCAGCTCACACTCCATAAAAGAATTTCAAGTTTATGATTCCAAGCTGGGCTCAATTACTTTCCATAATCATAACCGAGTGTTTCACTGTAATGAGTTTCTGTCTTTATTCCCCCTTTTTTTTTTTTTTTATATATAGTGTTCATGCTGCTTTCACTGTGCATTAAGATTTCAGTCTCTGAAGCTGTCAGGCTGGCACTTCTTGGGTTTGAAAGCTATGAAGTTTTAATTTTATTCATTTTTAGAAGACTCAAAGGTGTATGAGAGATTCTCCAGGTCACTTGGTAAATTAGTGATAAAATCCACTGCTGGGATCTTTGGGATGTTTTCTCTATTATAAACTTCCAGGGCCTATAATAAGAACCAGCAGGGGTGGGACTAATAGTGATGGCAGAGTTGGTGCAATGGTGATTTCTAGTGAGAAAAATACTGTGTTTCAGGGTACATATCTAAAAATCCAACGAGTTGGGGCTGATGAATCTGATCCCATCCAAATGGCAACCTTAGCATTCCCTCACATCTCATTAATAGTCCACGAGGCACGTTTGCAGCACTCACTCTTTCAGCATTATCAGTTGGTAGCTTGAAAGTGGAGCTGTTGAATACAGCCACAATCTGGCTGGGCTCCAAACAGCACATCAGTATTTGATCCAATCATTACAGTTTGTCTAGCGTGGCTAACACAAATCCCAAGATTTAGTAAATTCTCAGAGGTCTCATCAGGAACTTTTATAAGGACTAGAGGCAGTAAAGTATGTTAGAAATATTTTTACTCTCATGTTTTTTCTCATTTCTTGGTGTTTCTCTTCCTTCTTGTCTCTATCAAGCCTGCCAGGTGTATCCACCCACAAAATCCCACCGAGGAGCATCACATCTCTCCTTTTTTGTCCTCTTCTTTCTTCCTGCTCCCTCATTTCTTATGGAGTTTTGGAACAGAAGAAATTATCTTGAAGCTGTAATGGGCACTGTAGGGCTGAACAGAATGTCCCCTTCAGTTCAAACTGTAAAGTCAAAGACTCTCAAGCAATACAAAATTGGCCATGACACCCTCATCATTACACCTGAAACCTAGCCATGAAAACGAGATTTCAAAAGTCATTTCAAGGTCTCTGTCCAGCCCTCTGCTTCCCGCAATCAACAGAAGAATCTGATTATACACAATATAAGGTGACCAAGAGACTCTTCTCCTCGCTTTTAATCAATATTATCTGCGATTTTTGGTTGCAAATATTTTGAAATGTTCCCTAACAACAGAAAAGCCAGGCAGCGTATTTGGGGATTGACAATCACACCACAGCTGACTCATTCCTATGACACTGGGGGTCTGATGAAAGCACATGTACATATATATATATTATATACATAAAATTTGAGGCAGCAGAGAGCAGCACCCTGTCAGACATGTGAGACAACGCAGAAAGTGCTGACTGAAGTATGAACTGAACCCCACCTTGGAAAGCTGAATGCTAGCCAAAAACTAATGCTCGAGAAGCCTTTCTCAATCCTGACTGTACAACAACAATTAGGACAATGCTCCTAATTTCCAGTGTTGAGAGAAAGAGGGTTTCTCTCAGAGAAAGAGTCTCGCTCTGTTTGGCTGCAAGAGACCCATCACCATGCTAATGTCAAGTCTGCCGAAGCTCAAAGGCAAAGGAGTCTCCTTGTGTGTGGCTTTCTGGGTCTTTATTGAGAGCCTGAGAACCACGTTCACACTGGCTAAAGCTGCTTTTAGTTTGGTGGACATCTGTTAACGAGTGACAGCCCCATTTTGTTGACAGTGAACGTGCAGTCTGGTAGCTGGAGCTGGGTGTTGGTCCACATCGCTCATCAGCTCCAACACAGAGCTCCCCAATGAGCTTTGCTGGAGCATGCCTAGGTAGCTCCAGCAAGGGCTTTAACTGCTTATTGTATATAGCCACAGGCTCTATATTTACATGAACAACCGAAGACATTAGACAGGACTAGAGCCTAATCCAGTGAACTAAACAGAGGCATAATGCCAAAAGGGGAAATTCCTGAGGGATCATCCAACATTGGGCTGTCATGACAAGCAGGACTGCTGCACAAAGGGATTATAATAGAACTGGATGCAGACACTTTCCAAACTCCTGCACAGCATCTCCACATTGCACTCCAGCTCTGCTGGTCTATTTCCTCCGCCTAAGAAATTTCCTAAGAAATGCAGCACATCTTTATTTGATGGTTAAGAAATAATTCAAGGGCTTTATAAAGAAAACCTTACCAAAAGCAAAACAAAACAAGCAAAGAAAAAAGCACTTTTTTTCCTACAAATTAATGATTCTGAGGCATACTTAGTTGTAAGAAAGACAATAGAACAAATACACCCTATACTTTTATGTTACAATTGAAAAATAGCAGCTCTCCCTGTTAACTCTGCTGTTCATGGAGATAACTCCCAAGAACATCACCACTTAGATCTCACATAGCACGTTTTTATCTTTAGCTCTACACAAAAGATGGATGATTTCTAACTTCTTTACACAGTGACTTTTCCAAAGTGCCCCCAGGAGGCTGGCAAGAGGCCAGGCAGGAACACATTTGAGACGGAGGTCTGTCGGACTAGTCGTTTGTGCTTCCTCCTCTGCAAGAACATGCCATATTGCTCGCAGTGCTTTAAACCATTAGGAGCATGATGCGCATGTGGCTGTGGCTGTCTCACAGGCTGGAGCTCCAAAGAGATTACTCAAATTAGTCACCAGATTACTGACGATCTGCCAGAACAGATGGAAGCAGCGAGGAGGACACATTCATTATCATATACATGAGGTCTGGAAGAGAAATGATACAAAATCTTTCTGGCTTCACTTTCTTTTTCTTTTTTCTTTCTCTCTTCTTTATTTTTGAGATTTTTGCTCCCAGACCAAACAACAGTTTTGCTAGCCAAACAGCCTTTCCTGAAATTTTAAGAGAGACTAATGCACAGTTAGAAAGATCCTAAGCTTACGGACAGGGTAGTGGAGGGATTTAGCAATCTGCCAGTGTATGAAAGGAAAGACCGGGAGCACACTGAAACAGTGGCCATGAAAGGAGTGACTGATTTCAAAGTAACCAATATACATAAAGCCTATGATGGTCTAGAAAATGCCCAAGTCCCCATTCTTTGACTTTGCTCGATGATTCTATCAATTCCTGAAACTGAAGGGTGGTGAGCTTGGAGAACCAGCATCCAACATACCCACAGCATCCCTCTGGAAAGCAGCAAGGACAGTGAGAGCCCCGAGTCTCTGCTGGGAGTGAATCAAGGACAGCAGAGGGTGGCTTGGTGGTAAAAACCTCTTCATTCAGTCATTGTGCAAATGAAAATACCCACTGCTGTCAAGTGCAGAGGGTATATATAGGGTTATGTGAAGAATCTCACTGGCTGGGACCAGTTAAGATGTGGGCTGGAGAAAAGTTGATGAGTCTTGATGAATCCATAGAGACAGAAGGGCTGGGAACCTGGGAAATACAAGAATATAGCTGGAAAATCCAGCCCTGGTGAATCAGAGGCCAAAGGTGTTTCCAAAGCTGAGCTTCCTCCATCACAGAAGGGATATCAGCATTGGCATTACCAGGGCAATGTGGCATTGAGATGCCTGGATCAGGGCACTGTGCTGGTAGCAGGGCTGCAATTCAACTCAGTTCTCATATCACTGCTTAACACACACCAGGAGTGTTTCCTGGCTCTCTACCGCCACACCTAAGCCAGGACTACTGAGGACCAGAACTGGTCACACGCTGCCACTGAGCTCCTAAATCTTGGCGCAGCCTCTGGTGCAGAAAGCATTTGAAAAAAAGTAGCCATAAAATAATTATTTGTAAAAGCTCCACATCAAGAATTCTTGATTTACACGTCTTGAATTTCTTGCTGCTTCCCCCAAACCTGCTGCCTCTGCAATCTTTCGTGTGGACACCACTGCTTTTCAGGGCACTATTCTGCTGCTATCAGCTTTCCCTCTGCAAGCTGCTGCAACCCTACTCTTGGAGTCAGGGTTGCCGAATACAGCCTATGAAAACCTATCCACGTTGCTGACCAAAGGGCTGTTGCTGCTGTTACATAACCCGTATTTGTAGGAAAGGGCTCTGTGGCATCACGTTGGCAGCTGGCACTGAGACCTGGCAAGTGTGACATTCATACTACTCACGAGCGTGTGACTCTGGCAAAGAATATTAAAGCCTCTGTGTCCAAAGACACAAACAGAAACAGTTGCTCCAAGCTAGATATTGTTGTAAACCATGTGGGTTGTTCCAATCTCAGTAAAATGCCCACAGCAAGGGCAGAGCAGGAAGGGAAGGAGCCCTGGGAACGGCACTGAGCAGGAACACAGAGGTTTCTGTTCTCCGACCTGCTGTTGGACCAGTCTGTGACCATGGGGACTTTGCTAATCTCTAAGAGGCTTCCTTCAGGTGTTGAGTGAGCCTCGTGCTTGGACTGATGCTTCTTCTGCCCCTACACACCACAAAGGCAGCTACAGTTTGCTGTGTGCAGCATCGAGCCTTCCTGAGTTCAGCTTTGCTTGGCCTGACCCATGGGGAAGCTCAGTGGGTCTCAGCCTGCTTGTGGTGACCCTCATGGGGGGCCACATGCTTCCCCAGGAGGAAGGCAGCTTTGCTCCTGCCCCATAAGCACGAATGGGCCCCCTGTGCTTGGAAGTGCTCCCAGCTCCTTAGCTGAATACGGCTCATCTCATCACATGCATCCATAGCTTCTCTGATCCAATAAAAGGGGCAGTTTTACTGTATGAACACTTCCATCATGAAGACTACCTGGTTGGCAAGCCCAAGCAACAACAACCAGCAACAACCCTATGAGCAGTAGGCACCCCATGCCCATCCATCCCATCTCATCTCTGTCTGAATGGAAAGGCAGGAAGGTTTTCCCTCAGCACAAGAGCTTTATTAGCATATAGACAGGGGTCTAAGCTCTTCTGGCCACTCTGTATTTGTGCTATATGAACAGCAACAGGAGAAACGAAGCAGCTTTCTCAGTGTGGCAAAGGGCCCTTTAATCCTGTAGCCTATAGTGCACTGGAAGAGGTTGCTTATAAACCTCTTAATCAAGTAAGATCAATTCTCTAATGCACATTAAATGTCCATGTCCAAGGGAGAGGATAAGGAACTTGGGGGGAAATAAAGTGCCAGGTTTAAAAAGAAACAAGGAATCCACACACCTTCCCAGCTATAAACTCATCAAAGGATCCAAGACCTGATTTTTTTTTGCATGTGCTATTTGCTGCCAAGCCTCACATCTGCTGGACGGATGAGAAATTAATTTCGAAGGATTTCGGGGATGTCAGGCATTTTCTTTCTTTCTGTGACCATAAAGTGGCACAAGCTGTCAGCCACACTGGCAGTAGTTTAACAAAAAATGTTGACGTTGCCTGGATACTAAGCCCCATTCCTTTCTAGGATTTGCCTGGGTGTCTGCATTTGACAGCAATAACTCTATGGGATTTTAGGTTTTTTTTTAATATTGTGAGAGCCCTGCAAAATATCTCGCCTTATTCAGACCCCGTCTTCTCCCTCCTCCCCATTTTTGGCTTTGTAAAATACAAACTAATTCCTAGACCGTAATAAAGCCATAAATAAGAAGCTATAACAATATTTTTCTATCCTTCTTTTCCCAAGGTTAATCTTTTCAGTTATATAAGCACTTTATAAAATAGCATGGGGAAAGTGTATGAGAATCTGTTTATGTGATTAAGACTCAGTCCCTTCTTTACTATGTCCTCATGACAGCATTTTATGCTTTGCATTTACCACTACTGAGGTTCACAGTCTCCAAAGCAGCACACAGCAAAATTTAACGTTGCTTTCCATGGGATATATAGAAAAAAATATCAGACTGGCTCTCCACAGGGCCTTGGAGAAGAAGTGTTATTAAGTACCTGCTAATTTTGCATTACAGGGGTGGATTCCAGCTCTCAATGATGGCAGAAGTCCAGCTACGCCAAAGGGAAGAGAATTCCCCCTTGTCTCTTCCTTGACTGCTGTTCTGTTCCAAATATGCCCCGTGCCTTAGTGTGTGGAGAAGCAGCTCTGGATGCCATTTAGTGAAGTGCTGTAGTGTCTTATTATCTTTTATGGTAAAGAATTTGGAGGGACTTGAGAGAGGGCTTCAGGCAGAAGTGAATACAGCACAAAACTCTCATTCCTGGCAGCTTGATGACAGATAATTTTAAAAAAATAAGAAAAGAAAAAGAACAAAACAACAACAATAAAAAAAACCCTACAGATCATTTTTCCAGTCGGAGCCCTGACACATTCCCTAGGTGAAGAACATACATAGTTACCCTGGTGTTCCCCAGAAGCAGATTTTGGACTCACTCCTGCAAAAGGATTCCCATATCGTGCCATTAAACCTCCCAACGGCATCACTTGAAGAGAGTAAATAAACTGTGAGTGCTGCAAGAGAAGATTTTCCAAGTCCAACCATGACATACTATCCCCTCCTACCTTTCACCAATCAACGGGAATTGCAAAGCAAGTTAATCTACTCGGAGTAGCCCCACTTTCCCTCTCATGGCAGTAGCAGCAGACAGGAGATTTTGCATCTTGTGCCAATGCCCAAGAAATTTTTCAGGGTAGAAAAGAACAGATACCTCCATAGCATTCCCGGGTGACCACTGATATACATGGAAAACCTATTAAGGCTGTCCAGAAGAGAGAAAGTTTGAAACAGAAGCAAGTTCTCCAAAAGATCATGCCTCTTTCTTTCAATTTTACAATGTGAAACCCTTGATTGTGCCTTAAAAATGCTTAGTCACAAGGAAACACTGATTTTAAAAAAGGAGACAGCCCGACTGCTGCTGGCACCTGGCTCTGGAGATTTCCAAGGCTCTTTCCTGGTCACAGGAAGGAAACTCAAGCCAGCTCGGAGCAGCTGTGCCCTCTCCTGGCTCTGTCCACTCTGCTACAGCCCAAGCACATGGCAAGGAAATCTGCCTAATTAAGGAAAAGGCCGTGGAGCAGGAAGCCTCTGCCACGCATCGTGTGGGATGTGCAGGTGTTTGGTGCTTGCCGAGGGTTTTCCACACAACAGCTCTTGCAAACCGAGGCACAGACAGGCTGCTTCCCAACTCATCCCGAAGCCATGGACCGGTCAAACAAGGGGACGAACCATCCCCGTCACCTGCTTCCAACCAGCACTAATTACCAGCTTGTTAGTCAGAATTCAGCGCTGCAACTTGAATTGCACAAATCTATCTTAATGACATACTCTGTGCCAAGAAAGTGTGAATGGAGTGAGAGATGGGAAACAGCTTTATGTGCTGATCTGCTTTTTGACCGTATGGATAGCCATGACTCCCATATGGACACAGTATGTGGACCTGTAAAGGACCCATGCAAGACCTGCTGATTTTTCTTGCGCTTTTGTACTCTCACAGTCTTGGTCCCTAATGGCTTGGATTCTCTGGAAGCATCAATTCACTTTAGTTAATCCAATTAGAAAGAATTACAGTCTATCACTAAGGAATACCAAATTGAGGGCTTTTAGTTAAATATAGTCAATTAATTAAGAAAAATACGGAATCTCAGTGTCTTTCTTGGTCTTTGTTTCTATGGCAAAGAGAACACCAGGAAAAAAATAAAACTTCTGCAATGAATTCATGATCTGTTACCCCATAACCATGGGCTTTGATCATTTCTCTAAGTTCATAATTCCAGAATATCTATTTCTGACTGTCTCTGTTCACTGCTAAGAATTTGCTGATAATTCACTTTATTTTTTCTCACAGACAAGGCTTCTGATTCAAAAAAAAGATAGACAGCTGTACAAACTGCTCTGCTCTAATCCCCAGCATTTGCTCGAAAGATTTGCATGACCGCCAGTGAATGCACGAGATGTCAGATGTGCCATAAACCCCTTGAGTAATGTCTTTAAGGAAGGGAGGGCCAGAATTAGTGGTTTTTGTCAATGTCTTTGACTGTACAAGAAGCAGGATTTTCCCCTAGCTCTGATGCTGTCAAACATAGTTGCCTCCACAGCAAATTGTTCCTTACTGCTCACCACCTTCAAAATGGCCATGTGCAAATATCACAGAAAGGGACCAGGATCTTATCCTTCTTTTCCATCTTTTTTTCCTCTCTTTTCCTCCTGGCCCCTTCACCTCCCCTCTCTTCCCATAGAAAAGGCCCCTTTTTCCCAAGCCAACTGGCTTCCTGGCATCGGTATCTCAGCAAGGAGCTGTGCTATTAACTTCAGAAACGCAAGTTGGGAAAGCGTTTCCAATGTGTTCTGCACTTAATGGACAAAACTTACCCCACCTAATGCTTTCAGCAAGGCACTTGTGGTAAAGCAGGTTGGTTTAATATCCACAGCACAGCAGAATTTGACCTTCCCAGAGGCAGAAGCCACATTTTAATTAGCTCCCCTGGAAGCAGCAGCACCTTCTTCCGGGGAGGAGATGAAAAGCTCAGCGAACTGCTCATCCACATGCTTAGGCCTATTCATTTCGCTCTTCCGAACAAGTTGAGGCCAGTGCTAAAGGCAACCGGCTGCCAGGGCCTTGCTGAGAACTCCAAACACAGCGAGTCCTGTGCCAAAGCACCGCTCCGATGAGCGGCCTACGCGTTTCGGCGCCGTTTGTGCCTTTGGGCCCTCAGAAACCCTTGAGGGTGAGGTAGCCCAAAGCAGGAAGATGCCAGGGGCACCCTGGGAGAGACAAACACTTAATAAATAACATGGGCTTCTAGACACAGAGTTTTTTCTGCAGGGATTGAAGTCATTTTAGACCATGGGCACAGTGCACTGCCTTGGTGGGATGGCAGTGGGGAGACTTCCATGGCTCTGCAGGTGGCACCTTGGGCTGGAAGGGCCACTGAAGCTCCTACGTACCCACAGACACCATCGTCTAAGTCACAGTTAAGGTTGCATATCTGTAAAAAGACTATGAGCACTGAGAACCATGGAAACTATACATCGAGGCTGAGCAGACATGCAGCAATGTTCACCACGGCCTGCAAGGAGACCCTGCAGAGTTACAAATAACAGCATTTACCTGTGCACAGGTGATTAAGGCCTCATCTGCACACAGATTCCCCAGCAGAAGACAATTGCCTTAGGACTGGCACATCTGTTGATGCAATTAAAGGCCTGCATTGATATGGAGGGCCATGATGGCCCTTCCTGGGACTGAGAGGAACACTTGGTTTCCTGCACAAATCTAGAAATTATTGCCTCTGGGCACATCGGAGGTGGTGGTGCTTTTAGTACCTTCTCTTTGACAGAAGTCTAAAGATCGGTCCTTAATCTCCTGCTCTTCAGTCAAAAGCAACTGAAGGCACACAAGGCCATCCCACGTCTCTACAGAGCCAGAATGCTCAGCAGGGTGCTGAGCTGCCCACAAGAGGACACCTCCATGAAACGGTCATGTTAGAGCTCCCAGCCCAGAGCTGGCCTTACTGGCAGAGCTCCCACCGCAGGGCTCCCAGGTCCGCTATGTCTGCTGCCACATCCCATTTCCCTCTCTGAGAGCCCTGCTCCACAGGGAGCAAACTGCAGAGAAACTCCTCATAAGCCACCGCAACTGTCTACCACCACCATGTGCTTGCAGGAGCTCCTGGGTCAGGCTTCCAAGTAACTT
>JAVCKT010008964.1:0-16802 GCA_032273925.1 Rhynchotus rufescens | reverse complement strand
CCCCCCCCCCCCCCCCCCCCCCCCCCCCCCCCCCCCCCCCCCCCCCCCCCCCCATGCTTTCCTTGTATGTCCGTTGTTGGTCTGGCAAAAAAGCTACAGGTCATTTGGGTCTTTTTTCTTTTCCTTTGCCTAGATATCTTCTGATATCTTTATATTTTAGTTGCAAAGAGAATAAGTTGAGTGTCTCAGAATATTTAAAAAACAGAAAGATAAAAGAAGGAAAAAAAAAAGTTAGCAAGATTATAAAGAAAAAAAGACTATATAAATACTTATAAATACTGGGTACAGACTGAATAATGTGTTGCACTGGTGTAACATCCCGGATACGTTTCTGAGAAATGGGTGATACTACATTTATAGCCTGACCGACTTTCACTTGAAATTTCTGAAGCTGTTTATAGTTTTGCAATGCACAAAATGCTGCACAAGTGAGTGCTCTAGTTTCAAACACACATAGCACAGAAGAGCAGTGTGTTGTTAGCATCAAAAACGGCTCTTTGATAACTTCCTGGCCAGTGGTATATGTGGTTGGTGCTGGTTAAAACATCATAGGTGGTGTACCAGTGGAAACCGAATCAATCTCTGCTTCTCCCCTCCATGTTAATGTTTAATGATGCCTGTCACACATCTCTCTGACATTTCTGTTTTCTCAAGATGAGAAACAATCCTGACTTATTTTAGTCTTTCTTTAATATGGTATTTCTCCGATATGGCTCTTCTTTGTATTTCTGCTACTTCTGCTTTTATTTTCTCAGACAGTGTAAAATTCTCCTAGCATTATTCAGGAGGGTAAATGTCTTTTAATTGGGAATGTGTGAATTCTTGTCAGTCTTCAGCATTTGTGTGATGAGTGTGGTTCTGTGTGCTTAGTTACCTTTGGCAACTTGTCTCCTGTATCAGGTTGTCTCACTGTTTATCATGGATTAGGACTTTTTTTGCTTCACAGTGTTGAATAGTAAGGTAGGATGACTTTTTAAATATACTATTTTTCATATTAAAATGTAAAATACTCTTCTAGTTTGTCTTACCTACAGCAAGGCAACAGCTCTGCAGCAGCAGATTGGAGATGTCTGATGTCCAGCTGTTGAAGCAGTAACTTTAGTTGACAGTTCCAGAAAAACGTCCTGGTTTTCAGCATCCAGCTTTCTTCCTCTCCCCACATAGCAACAGAACCATCTGGTCTCATCCGGTGGAGTTTGCCCATTCAGTAGGCAGGGACATGCGCATGACAACATCTTCAAGCGGTGACATGGGCGCCCGCCCTGTTCTTCTTGTTACCCTTCAGGAGACGCAGGAGCCTCCCCGTTGGGTCCGGGGCGGTTACGGGGTAGCTGTCACTGGCTCCCGTGTCGGCAGCCCATCTCCTGGCACTTCTTCATTCCCAAACAAACAGGCTCAGCTGCTTCAGGCACAAACCGCAAATGGGAAATGCAGGTCAGCGTGTTCAAAGCATTTTCCAAGAGTGGAGAAACCAGAAGTCCTTGTCTTCTCTTGAATCTCTTGATCAAAACAGGAAGTGCTAGTGACTTCATTCCTAAGCTTGAAATGTGGAAGCTTCTTGTGGAGCTTGCTCTTGGTGTCACACACCTTGTAGATTCTTGGGAAATGAAGGAAATATGTGTGCCCAGTCCACAGTCAGTAGCCTCTTGACCATGCTTTACTTAATCAGGTTTGTTCTGGTTTAAACTGGGTTGTTGCAATAGCTTTACCGTCTTGATCTCAGACTGTTCATAACAACAGCCTTCCTTGTTCCTGGACCAAGGCGACTGGGATCAGGAAAAGTGAGTTTAATTCTTTAGGATCCCATCGTCTCATGGTTTTTATTTTGGATCTTGCGGACTCAGAAGCTCTTAGTGAATGTGTGAAGGATATCTCAAAGAAATGGAGCCGACTCCATTGCTGTGGAGACCATCTGTAGCTACTGGTAACGTGAATGCATTTTCTGGCAGAAATAATGAACTAAATGGGATATCGGGAAGAGGGCACTCTAGTCATTCTCCTGGGCTTTATATCCTTGCCTGGAGCATCTTCTGCTGACTGCCTGTAAGGCAAGCGCAGGGCCAGCACAGCCTCATCTACCTCTCTGCCAGGGCTATGTTTAGACTACAGTATTCCATTCACTGTTTTTGTTTTCACTGCAGTTCCTATCTCAAATCTTTGAAAAAAATCAAAGAAACTAGAAGGCAATGGGAGTGATAGTAACTCTCCCATCTTGCCTTCACAGATTCGATTTGAATCATCAGTATTAATTCTGACCTATAGTAGACCAGAATAACCAATTGCAGCTCTAACTTGAGCTTTTATCAAGCTTCATACTTTCCCTTGACACCACACTGTAAACTGCACCCAAACTAATTTGTTCACAGAAACTGATACAATTTTATAAGCCAGAAAGCTCAAACAGCAAAGCAAATAAGCCTCTTCTTTCTCCTCTTAGAAGAACTGATAGGTGATATTTTGTTCTACTAACAAAGATAAACTTAGACTCTATGTATTTCTGCATTGTCTATGTTCCAAAGGCTATTACATTAATTTAGCTATAATTTAGCTATTCCGCTTATAAATTGTGAGTGGCAAAGAGATTGATCTGGTGGCAACTTTTTTTTTATAAACCTTCAAGTGACAGAAATTAAACACAAGTTTTATGTTGCAGGTAACTAAAGGTCATATCACAAAGTTAACATAAGGGTTTTTCCTGTGCTTCACCTTATTAAGTGCGACCAATATTTGGGCTTGCTGGGAAGAAGAACAATCAAAAATGGAAAGAGAATAGAAAGGATTACGAGACTGAGAGGCTGTAAGCCATTAGACACAGCTAATGTGTGCATCTACATTTGTCAACAACAAAAAATATTTCCTTGTCACGGATGCCCTGGATTGTTTTAAATTTTTGCTTGGAAGGTGCTACTTGGACAATGGTTATTTAGTTACTATCCTAGTGATAGTAGTATTCTAGACTTCCTAGACTTCTTCTTTGATATCTTTTTGAGGATGTGCTGCTTCAACCCCCCTCGTTTGTAGATTTAACTTAATTTTCATCCTAAGGAAGCCTGTATAGGAAATTCTTACCCACACTGACAGCAATTTCTTTGTATTATACAGCCAGAGGCTCTTGAAAACTGAACATGTCATATGTGGGACCATTTGATTCTCAAATAATTTGAATTTCCCTCTGGAGGACTTGAGGGAGACACAAAAATCTCCTTTCTGTTACTTTTTCCTAGTGTTTCTCTATTTGCTGCTGTGCTTAATGTTCCTTAATAGTAAGTAAAATCACCCCAAGCACGAAGGGTGAAGGATGTGTGAATCAGCTTGACTGTCTTGACCTTGCTGATTACTAATCTATGCATTCGGGTATTTCTGAGCCTTGTCAGCGTGGCTTATTTAGCGTTTTATTTATTTTGAAGAGCCTGGAGTAGGAACCGAGAGCAAGCTGGTGGGAAGAACAAGCAGCGCCCGTGTTGATTGCTGCGGGGAGGCGCAGCCGGGCGCGCAGTGGCCACGGAGCCAGCAAGTCTGCGCGAGGCAGCGCTGGCCACGAGCCACGCGGCCCCCGGCCGCTCTCGCCTGCTTCACGTCCGCGGCGCGGAGTTCTCGGCTGCGCTGCCCTTTCCTCCGCGGGATGAAGCTGGAAATGAAAGCGCTCTCTCGTTTGCAGCAGTCCCGTTGAAAGCCGTGTTGTGTGCTCTGCTCGGAGGCGAGTTCCGCTCCCTGCCGCGGGCAGCCGCGTCCCATGGGGCAGCCCGAGGTGCAGCCTGGCCCGCGTCTCCCAGGTGTGCCCGTGCTCACGCGTGCCGGGAGAGGCCGGCGCACGGACTCGGGAAAGCAGCAGGATTTTGTCACGTGCTTTGGTACCGCTTCAGGTTGAGCGCTGAGGGAAAGATGGACTCTCCTGCGTAGGTGCTATGACAGGAAAAATACGCACGGTAACCACCAACCCAAAACTCCTTTTTGGAGAACTCCTCATGAATCTCATAATTTGCACGATCATCTGCACTTGGGAGGCAAAGTGTAGCTGGGGATTTCTTGTTCTTCGCTTGTGTTTTGGCTAAGGTTACAGGTGTAACAGAATTAAGCAAATATTAAGCAGTCTAAAGCTGGAATGCTTTTGATGAGGTGTGATATTTTCCCATTCTTCCTCCTGTCCAAGGACATTGAAATAAATATTGTGTAAATTATGAAAGCATTGTTGTAAGGTTGCTGAAACATTCGTTAGTCCTATTTATAGTGCTGAAAGAAATCTTGTTGTGTTTTAGAAACCGTTCCCTATAAAGGCATGTGTTCTTTTAAAGATATTGGCTCTGAATTTAGGGTCTGAGTATTTATTTATGTAGTTTTTAAAAAACAGAGTAGATCAAAGCCCAACTTTTCCTCCTCTTCACCCTAGGTATTTTGTTGGTATAAAATAACTGTAATTCAGAACCAAAGCATGCAATAGATCTAGTAACAGATATAGTATGGCAGTATAGTATGACGATATAGGCATATTTTCAATAGTGACACATGAATATTATGACTTGAATGGCTTTTTTTCCTTTCTGCTGGTAGGTGAGACATACATGTATGAAAGATACTCTGCTTTAAGTAAAGTTTTTCCTAACCTAGTAAAACTTAAATTATATTCACATTTTGGGTTGCTTTTAGATTTGCCTATGGAATTTATTACTTTTAGAGTAAGTTTCTTCTTTAAGTTTCCTCTTTTTGTTTTTTTTCCCCCCCCTCATGATTTAGGTTCACTTGTACATCAGTAAGAAAATAGGAAAAGTGATAAATATTAAATAAAAAGAATCTAAGGATCTCAGGAACATGTAAAAATCTGGCTTCTGGTTAGAATAGCAGAGAATGTCAGTTATGGTAAGAAGGAACATGGGCCTCTCTTGCCTCTTGTCTCAGGTGGGGAGAAGTTCTGCCCTTTATGGCTGAAGTGACAAAACGGAAAGTGGGAAACGGGATAAATTCAGGCTGTATGGCAAAATCCTGTTGGAGTGCACACAAATAAGAGATGTTTGTAACACACAAGGATGTGTCTGAATATCTAATGGCACTGGGAAAATGATTTTCCTGAATTTCATTATTGCTAATTTAATGGCAGAAACTTGGTAGCAGGCAGTTAATTGGAATTCCAGGGCAGCAGCGAGATGGACATTCGGGAGTCCGGCAAGAGGGAGGCGTCCCCAATTACCTAATTGTGCTGGGCATGGTGAAAAGCAGCCCTGCTGTAATTCCTGCAGGGTTAACAACTTTGTTTATGAAACAGATATATCATCATTTAGTAGTTTGCTTTCTAAATTCACACACTGGATGCTGACATTCAGCATGAAGCCTTCTTTTCATTACATTTCTTCTAGAGTATCCAAAGTCAATTTTGGTGCCTTTCTTTATCGCTGCTCAAAACTAAATCCTGTCTCGAGACCAGCTCTCTTGCTGCAGAAAGCAGATGGTAGAGGCTCGTGGTTTTTGAATGAGCAAAACCACCTTTGCAGAACCTCATGAGAATTAAGTATAATAAGTATAATCCAAATGTCGCTCGTGTTTTGCATTTCACTGCGTGCTTGCACACACAGTCCACGTCACCCAGTACTTTAAATTTCGTGACATTTTAGTGAGAGAGGAAGAACCAACTTGCACAACCTTTTGGCTTTTGCACTTACATAATCATTGATAATTTGCAATAATTCTGATTCATTTTAATGGTATTGTTTTTGTGAACTTGCTTAAATAGAGCTAGGTTTTCTGCCTGTTTAATCTGAAGTCATTTATGTTCATGACCATGTTGTCAACTGGCTAGCAGTTGTATTGACAGGTTGTGTATTTCCTTCACGGACTTTAGGGGTAGTAGCCTGAAGAAAGATTGTAAATTGATTGTTCCCTTGCATTTGCCATTTGGGATGTTTTACAGCAGTTAGGCATAGCTAAGCTCAGCTGTTTCAGTATAATGCTTTTTACATTCTCTGTATGTTTGTCTTAAATAAAAATATCTTTACAAAGTACATTAGAGAAATGTAGGGTTATATGGTTATTTGGCAGAATTATGCATAATGGAATCCAAAACCTGTGTTTTTTTACTGTTGAGCAGACTAAACTGAGTTGCAACAACTCTCCTAAAACAGAACCACCTAAAGAAAAGTTGCTCTATGACAGATGCTCGTGGTGTTTGGGGTGATTTTTTTGTTTGTTTATTTTAAGACTTTGGACTTCATTTGAATTTGAAAATTTGCCCTAGAACCTAACGAGTGATTAGAAGTTGTCTTCAAAATTCTGATCTAAATTAATTTTGTAATGGATAATCTGTACCTAGTTGTTCTTAAGCCAGTAGTTTTCCTTGGACTGAATAGTTATCTTTCTTGATGTTCCCCTATGTTGCATTTTCTAAGATGAATCGTATTCCTGCATATTCCTGCAATAATAAGTCCTTGTAAGCATATGTTGAATTTCTCATTTTTAACATGGTATCAATATGTATATAATTGTGTACGGTATTCCTGATGATGATTGAATTCTCTCCTGTTTTCTGTATTTGTGTTTTCTTGTCTACCCTAGAAAATATTTTACAAAATCCTGGAGTTACATTTGCTCCTTTTTCCCAGCCACATCCCATTTACATCTCCGACACCCTGTAATCAGCTAGTGTATTTGGTCCCTGGATGTTGTCATTTCCTATGCATAAACTCTTAGTCTACGTGTAGCAGAAACTCTTTCGAGTTGCTTCAACATGCAACTCGGCTCTTTCATGTCACAGTGCTTCATTCCAGTTCTGTCAGTGGAGTCCTTCATCCACATCTTCCTATTAAAAACAGCACAAGTGAATTCACAATTCACTGTGTTTGTCACCAGTGTTTATCAACATGTTGCTTAGTTCATTAATGTAGAAAGATAAATAAGCTTGAATTGACTCATTCAGGGATCAAGGTCCCCAAGTGCCACGTGAACTACACTAGTAATGTCTGGTTTTGAAACTGTTTGTCTACGCTGAAGCAACTTTCCTGTCCTTAAAATTCCTGTTTCTTTTTTCATCCAAATTAATGCTTTCTTACATGGCAGCATATCAGCCTTAGAAAATTCTAATAGATAAGGTCTTTGCATTCCACATCTGAAAAATAAGTTGTTAGATAATGACTTAGACTGATAGTCCATTTTCAAGGAAACCTTTGTTGCATTTCATTTTGATCCTATGGCTTTCAGTTCTACATCAAAATTGTGTTCAGAATTGTACGTATGGTTGAGGTAAGCTTGAGGTAAGCTAATATACTTATCGCTGTCCCAACCACTTCTTGCCCCCATTGTATATGGGGACTACATTTAATATATTTCAGATTTACTTGGCCAAGTACTTGATGCTGTACGTACAGGCCTGCAGATATTTCGAACATATCTGTCTGATGAGATGGATTTAATGTCCTGATTCTTGCAAAGTCTCGAGACAGACATTTCTTTTTTTCATATGCTTCCCTTCTACAATACTGTCTTTGTTTCTATGTTCAGCCCCATCATTCTTTACTGAAATCTGGGCAGTGCAGCTCATTTGGTTTTGAGACCATGCTGTTAAAAATATTAGAGCCACATCTGAAAAACAATTACTGCTTAGTTCACTGCTTTTTTGGGCTCTATGTTATATCTCGCGTGCTCTATCTTTGTTTCTTCGGAGTCATATATAGAGCATAAGGTTAGACTGCTATTTTTGCCCATGTTAAGTTTCAATTCAGGGAAAAAGTATTTTGGATAATAAAAGCATTATCCTCAGTGAAATATTTTCAAGAAGGGTACTAAACTACCCCGGAGACAAATCGAGTATTATAGTGTAATAAAGTCACTTTTAAAGGGATAATACTTGAGAATGCTTCTTCATGGCTGTAATAGGGAGGGGAGGAAAAAAAAAAAAAAAAGAAGAGATTGAGGACTTGGAAATCAGCTGCTTAACCTGTGGTTTTTAATTTTATCAGTGCTAACCTGTTGGCAGGCCAACATCCGAGAAGCTGCTTGTGCTCTAATCCATTAGGAGCAGTTTGGCTGTGTCCTCGGGGGCTGTTAACATCGGGCAGATGTGAGAGATTCCAGCTGCTGCTCCTCTTGTGCAGCCCATGCGGCCTCGGTGGCAGCCGGCATTCCCGGAGAGGTGTCAGCACCTCCATTCCCATGGTTTATTGTCATTCCTTACTGCCGTCCTCATGGATGACGTAGCTCCGAGGCAGAGTGGGCAGTAGGAGATTGGGTCGCACGTGTCCGTTGGTGCTTGCTGGAGCCAACAGCACCCAGTGCTGCTCTGCCAGGGCAGCCTTGTGCGACTTCCCTTGGGAAGGACAAACCTGTATTAACAGCAACAGAACAGATAGGTAACCTGAGTAATAGTATTATGGCCTTACATATGCATTTCAGAGGATTGAAAGTGCATTTGTAGTCCTGCTGAATAGTGGTTGGAAACTGAGAGCATCGCAGCCTTGAAAAGGTTTGGACGAGAATTTTTTTAAAATCACCTTAGATTATCTCCCTGATAACAAAAAAGGTCACCAGAAAATATATATTTTTTGTCAGTTCTTGATTTTTATGGCAACGTGCTGTATATTGAAGAACTAAATAAGCAATACATGTTCAGGTGACTTGATGGCAGTGCCAGTGAGCTCTGGTCAAGCTCTGAGATGGGCAGTGAGGGCACCAGGTTAAAACACCCCTGTTCCTGAGGTGTAAGGGTGGTGGCAGTATGTAGTGCTTGCTGGGACTTGCACGGGGAAGAAATGATTTTAAAATAAACTTTGAATGCAACGTTAGTGTTTTCCATACTGGACTGCAAAAATAAGGTTGTAAATAACACGTCTTTTGCTTTTCTGCATACAAACTCTTGGCCATTTTCATCTAGCACATGTTTTCCCAAGGCCTCCAGTCCTGGCAATTGAGCTGCCGAATAAAGCACCAGCTTGGCTTTATGTTGGTGTCCTCATGTTTTCGTAGCCAGAAGGCTCTTCCCTCGCAGCTCTCAAGAAGTCGTTTCTTCTAGTGATGAATTACTTCAGAGAACGAATGTTTTTGTTGCTCTATTGCTTTTATTTCTGCCTTCAGAGGAAGTTTGTTTTGAAGTTATTAGCGTTCCGAGTGTTTGTGCAGGGCATTGTTCGGCGCACAATGTAACTCTGTAAAACGGCCCGATTTTAATGAATGAAACTATCCGTGCTGCGTGGTGCGCCGGGAGCGGCGGTTCGCCGCCCGGAGCCGCTCCGTGCGGAACCCCGGGCCCGTGGCGGCCCGGCCCGGCCCCGCTGGTGACGGGGAGCTTTGTTACTTCATTACGGAGAAGTCAGAGATGTGTGAAAAGTAGGGCACGGGTCGAAGGCTGTGTGCCCCTTCCCCGCCGAAATTGGAAGTGACAGACACCTCCCGGCCCTGCCGCTAATTTGCCTCCATGTTAACCGCCGCTGAAGCACTAATTAAAATGAAAAGTTTGGAGGTCTTACCAGCAGACAGATTGAGTTATTTATGGTGGAAGCGGCCACCAACAGTAATTGCGGCACATCCTTGCACAAATAGGCGCCTCGGCGTTCCTGAATAGCGCCGGGCTGACAGGGGTCACGGGGGTCGAGCCCACCGAAACAAGAGGCCAAAGAAAGGCAAAATCGCTCCTCTGTTCCTCCTCGTACAAAATCGCTTTTGTCTCTGTTAACTATTTAGGTGTCCGGGTTGCTTTTTCATCCTTTGAGGAGAATTGGGCGCCCTTTGTTCATCCCCGCAAAAAAGTTCACAGGGAAGAATGTGGCCACAACTGCGCTTGCTTAAGGAATGAAGCTTGACCGCTCTGGTCTGCAAAAGTATTTTTTTCATTCAATATGACTGTCTTATCTATGCGTTAATCTGCTAAATTAATAGAACTCTATTTAACCTTGCAGCAAGTTGTGTGTCCATATAATAGCATATTTCTTCAGGCAGGGTTTAACTGCCTGGAACTTGGGAATTTAGGAGGATATTGGGATTCTGAATTTTAGTTAACAACGATTATTAATAGTTTTTGGTTGATGTTGTAAATGGACTAAACTACCCCCCTCCTATTGTCACATCACTCCCCAAAAAGCACTAATGCATGAGTTTACAGAAAAAGAGGACTGGAATACATGTGATGTTAACTGAGAGACTATTTTCTTAATTCTAATGCTAAATGAGACTGTGTAGTTTTTTAAAATTTTGTTTTTGATACTTGATACTATATTAGGAGACCAATTAAAAGTAATATTTCAAGTAAATTAGGTAACTAAATCACATAATTTAATACTAATGTAGTTGTCAGACAGTAAAGATACAGCTTTTCTTCAAGCATTTTTAAACCTTTGGCAGAATATGGTGTTAATGTCTTACAGCAGTACCATGGGAAATCACCAAGTCAAATAGTAAGTCTGATTTGTAATTCATGTAGTGGAAACAGGTTTTTAAACAGACTTACTTTTATATGTTAATCTATTAAATGTTACCTATAATAGTGTAAATTATATGCCTGTGGCCAGTGAGCTGACATATCTAGTGGTTAAAATATGGTTTCCAAAATGTTCCTTTGGATCTGATTAATACCAAAAATAGGTATTGGAGGAAAACTTTATTCTTCTGTTGCATAACAAATATGACAACTGTTTTCAATTGCTGATCTGGATAAATGTATGCATTTTAAAATATTGTTTTTGCAGCCAGCTAGTTAATGTTCAGCATGCTGAAATTTATTTTTTTTTTCTCTGCAAGTCATTACTTATACCTGTATCTTATCTTATCTTATCTTTCAGGAAACAAGTTGGAAAAGCTGCAATATCATCTTTGTAGTCAGCCACCAAATCTTAAATTGGGCTTCGCTGAACAGACCAAGCTTAACATTTGTCAAGCAGAAGGGCCGATTCCTTTGCACAGGAGGGATTAGAAGTGAACAATGACTCGACCGAGAGTTTATGAGCAATTACTTGGAGCCTATCTGCTTATCATTCTGCACGTTCAAGGTAAATATGTAGCAGCTGAAGTAAGGAAGTTTTCTTTCTCTCATAATATACACAACAGAATATACCAACCTTTGCAGTCACTTGGAAGTGAACTGCATTAATTCCTTCTGTGATCACATTTATTACAGATGCTTCAATATTTTCTTATTAACTATGTGATATAGTTAACTTGAAATACCTCTGTTAAAGAAGTCAACTTCTGAAGAAGAAGCTGAGTTCAACTAACTTTGAAATCAATACTGAACAAGTTCTAAAAACCATGGGGAAGTTGACCTAGCTGAAATGCTGCTTCTTTGATGCAACTTGCCTAAGGACTTGCCTTCAGCCATGTGACCTATGTTTGGTTTCTAGGGCTAGTGAGTAGAAAAACAGTCCAGTCTTTTACTTGATAATAATCAAGTTCTTGGTATTTGGGAATAAAAGAACAAAGCTGACAGTTCAATCAAAGATTTGGAATTTTCATAGGGAAGAGGAAATCTAAAGTAAAAAGTCAAAACAGCATCAGCAGGAAGAACTACAAGCGCACTCTTATATGCAGGAAGCAGCAGAGGTGAAGAACACGCATCAGAAGGAACTGAGGACTTGTGAGAATTCAGAAAGAGGAGATGAAACAGATAAAGTAAATGCATAAACACTGGTTTATGCTTTCAGCAATGGGCCTCAAGTTTAATGGTTTGCTTGCTTGGTTCTTCTGGAGATTTCTTCAAATTGCTAGGATTTTCAGAGCTTTTAAAAGCTCAGAGGAAAGATTTATAGTAAATGTCCATATATTTGAACATGTATTTATATCTTCCTTCACATGAACTTTAAGTATGTGGTTGTACCTGCTGATAATGTGAAAATATTTCTAAGGTAGCAAGCAAACAACTCTGGGAAATTGCTGATGAGCAGCTGACGTTTCTCACCTCAGGACAAGGAGCAGGGATGTGGGGAGGTTACTCTCTAGAACGTGTTTTTTCTCTCGCTTGTGGTGGCCTTGCTCTGGTTTCTTTGAGTTGAGAAGTAATAGAAGATGAATGTGGGCAACAAGTGGCTAGATTTAATAGCAGACTTTTGAAAGATATCTATGAAACATACTCTTGTATTTCCTTCTTTGTGCAGAGTTTAGTCGTGCGCCTTCCTCTTTTGCTCATGTAAGGCTGGATATCAACTTCATTTGTGAATATTGACACAAAATATGCTTCTGAATTACCATTGCTGCAGATGGTTAATTGAAAGAACCAGTATTATTTCAGGATAGAGGTAGTTCTTTTCTGTAATGCAGTGCTACTTTACAGCACAGAAATCAAAGTAGAAAGTCATTGCTGTTGATTGTTAGGACAGACCTCATTTTTGCACACAACTGTGTCTTTTGTAGGACAGGACGCACAAGCACAAGTTTATTTCTTTAATTTCACAGTGCAGGAGTTGAGTTTAGGAAAGGCCCTGCAATATTTTCTACTTCCTTTACCTAGTGCTAAGATGACTGGTATTTTTGCTTCCTGTAAATATTTTGTACAAACACATGTTCTCTTGCAACATTTTGCTGTCTGAAAAAAAGCAAAATGAAGGTGATTTTTCTTTTTTTTTTCTCTTTTGTCTTTTTTTTTTTTTTGTAATTCACAGCATTGCCTTTTGTTCAGAATGGCTTGATCTTTTGAAGCTGTAAATTTTGTATTTTCTTTTTAACTTGAAGTCCCACTGATAGCCGTAAATAACCAAACCATGTAGCAGAGCAGTCATTATGTAGTATATACATAGGCTCATGAACTGTGCAATTCATTTCTGTCAGTTTGGTGTATGATGTAATATTAGATGTGTGATTCATGAAGCTTTGCATGTTCTTTAGGTATACTGTAGAAAATAAAGTCTTTTTCTCTGTGATTAATCTATGTAATGCATAAGAACAGAATAGCATTTCTTGGAAATACCTTTTCTAGGAAGGAAAGTAGGTAGGACTAGAGGCTGGGAAGAGAGGGAAGCCGAGAGCTGCCTGTCAGGGTTGAACATTATCGTGTAGCTCCTGGGAAAGCTGGAGGGCAGCAGAGAGATTTTTAAACAAATAGTCTGGGAACTTGCTGTGCTTTTTAGGAACCAGTTCTGCTAGACTGAGCTACCTGTAATGTGCCTGCTCACTGGAGATCACAGACTTGATATATCAAAATTCACTACCTGCAGAGTTATGGCAGAACTGCCAGATGCAGAGCTCTGAAAAGCATTTAAGATGCTTTCTTCACACTCACAGAAGTGTTCTGGTTGCATTCTTTATTTCATTATTACTCTTTTTTAAGTACTGAAATATTAATCTGAATGTATCAACTCTACTAAGCTGTAATTTATATAGCACTACTCGTTATGGACTCTTTTGATGGGCAGAAAAGTGTCAGTTCCTTATTGTAGTGGAAGTCTTTTAGTATCTACAGAGCTAGAAAAAGTAATTTAAAACTACTACCATGTAAGGAACTCCAAGTGATTTCTTTTCCATGAAGAAGGCCTGCCTAACATCGAGAGGCTGGTCCATCTCTTACAGAAAGAGCCCAGCACATCAGTGCTGGTGAGCTCTGAGTGTCAGCTGGCCGGTGCAAACAGCTTGAGCACCAGCAAGGTGGGTTGAGCTCTATACCTGAGAGAAAAGCAGAGAGAATTGGTGAAAAAGTAATTGTTGTTTGAAGTACGGAGTTTATGGGATTGCTACAAAGAAATAACCTGGAGTACTGTCATTCTGCTAAGATTAAACCCCTTTTAAAGACAGTTTATTCTGGAATAAAAATCATTTTGTTTGAAATATTTGGTTAAACAAATGAGACGAAGACTATACCATTGTGAATTCAGTAATCTGAATCTAAATTTTGTAATCTTGAAATTTTGTAGGCTACTAGTTCTAGCATTTGTTAATAGAAGGAAAAAGAATACAGTTAGGTATGAAATTCTAGGCGTAATTTGGCTCGTGTGTCGTCTTTCACTTATTGCCCTTTCTGTCTCTGCAGCTATTACGGACTTGTTTTTTTTATGGTGTATATAAATGTCTTCCTAAATCAGAAGACCTAATCAAATTACACATGAATCCTGGCAAACAGATTGTTAAGCAGCAACTGAGTTTGCTCAGTTTTTAGCGGTTAACATCACTTCACTGTCATGCAAAATACTTCTTAAAGTCATCTATACTAACGTTTGTATTTTAGGCTGTGCTTTCAAGTAGACTTATGTTTTTAGTGGTATTTTTACTGTACTTGAAAATGCTTGAAAATCAATGTGTCAGTTAACTATTTTATTTAATGATTGGAGGAAATGGTTCTCTGAATAATTGATGGCCTTGATCAAAGGCTGTCTGTGTTATGTTGGCAGTAATTATTCCTCAGCATTTTTTTTTTTTTTTTTCCTTCTTAAGTCTTCAGCCCATTTTAATGCCTTCTTATCTGTATGTGCAGAGCGTCTGGGCGTTTCTTTGCTCCAGCATTGAGCTGACAAGTGAATGTGACAGAGAAGAAGCTATTAATTATGTCCTCGCAGTAGTGCAGTGGCACCAGATCCCTAAAAAGTGCTCCTCCATTTTCCTGTCCTGATATCTGATAAAGCAGTTGGAAGAGATGGAGCGCTGTGGGTGAGGGATGAGCTGAGCATCGATAGAGCAAGGCCTTGTCATTCCTGAGGCAGAGCATCGTCTTGGCACAACCTTCATTCACTTCCAGTCATCCATCCAGTTGTGCTTAACCAGGAAAAGCAGCAATGAAAACTCCTGTGATGATTCCCACACGCAAATCTTGATCTATGTCTGGCATCTCAGGTTGATGTAGGACAAGTTATTTTCCACATGCAGTTCCTTTCCTCTATGTGCTTGAAATGCTGAGGTTGAACTGTAGTGCTACAGGGAAGGATGCAGAAAGCAGTTGGGGGTAATATTCTAGGCACAGGCTAGTTCAAAACTTTCCCCTGAACGTGAACCTAAATGGTCTGCATATTTTCCTTTCTCTTCCTCCTGAACCCTTCCTGGATACTCAGTTATCTTCTCTGTTTAATAGTTCGTTGTTGTTGTTGGTTTGTAGTTCTAGAAAGTAATAATGAACGAGCAAAGCAAGTTATTTTTGTGCAACTTGTAAATACTATCCGTAAGGTGAAATTATGATAGTCTCTATTATAAATTGTGAGTTAGAATTTTGTTCTTTCTCGTCTGAGAAGCCATGCACTGAGGGTTCCCTGGTTCCACTTTGAATCGAGAAAATACTGCATTTGGTGCTCGGAGTAGGGAGATGGTAGGACGGAGATGCAGATCATAAAATTTTCGATTGTACAGACTTGTACAGACACACAGAATGTCTCAGAAGCTGTAAAATTAGCTTGCAAAGACACCTTTGGTGTGCAAAGTTAGACTGTTAGTTAGCACTTGTGCCTGGGCAGTGGCGTTTTCTTTAAGTAAAGCTTAGGAGGTGGAACTATCTGTTTTCCAAGTAAGGAGCTCTTAAAATCAAAAAAGAGAATACTGTGAAAGCAGTATAGTATTAAAATGACATTTCCAACTTTGTTAGGAAGAAAATGAGAAAGAGTAGGAATGACTTCTGGAGGAGCTGCCATTTCATACATGCAGAATTTCTTTTGGTTGTACTGCAAAGATGATTGTATAGATAGACTACTGCATAGTAATTTCTTGGAGATTTTCAGTGTGATTAAAATCTTTTTGAAAAGTATAGAGGTATCTCCACTTGCTGGATTGTAATAAAAGCTTCCATAAAGCCTTATTGTGTGGGTTTGCTTATCTTGCACATTGGGCATCGCACACAAGGTTGCTGTAAATGCTCTCCCTGCAGGTGATAGTCTGGTCAGAACTATCTCGCCTGCCCGTGAGAACGTAAGGAGCCAAGAATACTGTAATACTAGGGGTTTTTGCTAGTGAAATTGTTTGAAAAATCTGAAGGAGCCGGACAAAGATGCTCTTGTCTGCTATGCGGTGGTCAGAAAACATATGTCAAATGAGGCAGTTAATGTTCTTTTTCCTTCTGCCCTGGATGTTCTTCCCTAGGAAGAAAACAGATGGGATTTTTCTTCTGAAGGCTGACTTTCAGAACAGCACTTCAATAATATGATCTAGAAAAATGATGTTCAACTATTTCTTACTGCTGTGAAATTAAGGGCTACTTGGAACTTTGTATAGACCTATTTTTATTCTATGAAAGCTCATTTGTGTGGATGTTCACGTCATTGACTAAAATTTAATTTGCAAACAAGATTTACTTTAGCTCTGTTTTGAAGTACTAATGCAGATGGAGATCAAAAAGAAACCCAAGAGATTTTAGAGTTATTATAGCTCTTCTGTGAGGCTGTGAATCCAGAAAAATGACTGCAGAGAATTAGAAAATTGCATACTGAGTGTATTCAGTCATGCATAGAATTATCCTGTTGTGGTTATTGAGCTGGCCAGTGTTTTGGTTTTTGAAACACATGAATGAAAAGGACTTTCTTCACAAAATTCTTACCAGTCTTACATCACTGCCCTGTCTCAAAAAGGGAAAACTCCCTCTTCCTGGTTTTAGTGATTGTGTGTGGATGATCTGATATAAAGTATTGGAGCCAGCTATTTCCAAAGTAAAATAATTAAGTCAAAATTGCTGTTGTGAACTCACAGCGTTTTAAGGTTTTCTTATGCCTTTTATAATTTATTCTTACCCTTTAATATCATCATTTGCTTGGTGGATGGGTTTTGTTTTGTTTTGTTTCCTTGGTTCTTTTTTGTTGTGTTCTTTTTTTCCTTAAGGTTTTTAACCAATTAGGAATAATTTGTTGTTCTTTCAATGATCAGGACAAAATCCTGGCACGGGAATGAAGACAAATCCTGACCAAAAGAAACAAGCAAATGGAGTAACACTCGCTCCA
>JAVCKT010008962.1:0-18241 GCA_032273925.1 Rhynchotus rufescens | reverse complement strand
CTGCTGGAGCAGGGGGTTGGACTAGGTGATCTCTAGAGGTCCCTTCCAACCTCAACCAGTCTGTGATTCGGTGTGACTCGGACTTCCACTAGACGCTTCCCAAGAGCTGACTCCAGCAGAAGGCAGCGCAGCAGCAGCAGCTGTATCTCCTTTGTCTTCTATGTAAATGCAAAGTTTTATTTCTTCCTGCTTGTTTTTCACTGGAATTGTTATTTCTGCTTTTCTCCCATTTCCTCCACACTTTGAAGGCGCTCTCAAAACTTCACTTAGCAGCGCACAGTCTTTATTACCCTGTTTGTAAGCACCATCTTCACTTAGCAAAGAGCAGAAAGCTGTAGTTCTGCCTCTCATTTGTGCACTTGTTGGAGCAGTAGAGGCTGCTATTTCAGCCTTGATACCACTTGCACTGCACCTGGCAGAGGGAGCAGAACCTCGGGCTCTCCAGAGCTTCCTCCTGCAAATTCACCTGCCCTCCTCCTCCATCCCTGCAGCGGTAAGAGGACATGTCCCTAGGTACCATGCCAGGCAGAAGCCTCAAAAACGGTGCTGGTGCTCTCCTTCCTGCTGCTTGTAAATGGGGAGGTCACTGCTGCCACCTGCACCTGACAAAGTCCAACTCTAGCATTGGAGTCATCCATGAAGATTCAGTGTAACACAGGCATTTAGCAAAAAGTCTCGGTTTTATTGTGGGATTTGCTCTGCTCCGTGGTAGGCTATATCTAGAGGAATGGCCATTGCCAGCCAGATATCTCGGTGAGCTATCAATGAGCTATCTATTTCATCAAATTCCACTTCATGATTTCTAGAGGGGTTAGCATAAAGTTCTCAAGCAGACTGAAGGTGAGAGGGATGAATGTGAAACACTGAAGATGATTCTGTCTTTAAGTGGAGAGGCTTAACCAGCTGGAATATAAATATATGTGTATATATATATATATTTGTGTGCGTTGCTGAGTGTTTGTGTGTGTGTGTGTTTATACATATTTAAAGTATACTAAATATATATAAAAATCTGGAGCAAGAAAATTATTTCCTAAGACCTATGCCGAGGTTGTTGCCAAAACGGAACGAACACAGTAAATTTGACAATGCTCTCTGATCATTGTTGTAATCAAATTGAGTGTAAATATTTTGGCAGGGACTCTGATATCTGTCAACAATTACTAGTCAAAAATATATTTGCTCTTTGACTGAAAAACAATTTTCATTTACGTTACCAAATTCACCTACTTCAGAGCATATTTTCCATGTTAAGTGTGCTTGTAACCTAGCTGTAGAACTCCTATTTCTCTTGAAGAAACTTGATGTGATTTATTTAATGGTTGCTTGGATCTCTGCATCTCAGTCAACCTATACAGATACTCCCTGGCTGCTCAGTGTGGAAATGGCCTTGTTATATAACCTGTACTGGTAGTCTACTGGGAAGAAGAGAGTGTAATTGTGTCCAACTGGAAGAGAAATGACAATCTCTTTTGATCCTTCAATGTTTTTTGTTTATCCTGTATACTCATGGGCTGTTTATTTTGAATACAAAGGACAAATGCAAGAGAAAAGCTGTGCACTGACATTTCTACTGACAGAAATTCAATTTGTTAATGGTCACCTGTAGCCAGAAAGTGCCCCTTCTCTAGGCTTTGATCTCCCGCTTTGCTTCACTGTCTATTCCACAGCCTGTTTGCTATATTTTGTGTTGAGAACCTTCTTAGTCTGGCCTTGATTATTTTCAGTGCTTAGATGATGTAATTCAGCTGACCCTTAACATGTAACCTCATCTTACATCCTCGTTCCAGAAATCTCTCAGTTGCCTGGCAGAGCGAAAGAGCCCTTCAAAGATGTTTGAATTCCGGGTGTAGCTGGCTTATTGCAAATGGAGAATAATGTCCTCTCAAAATAAAAAGCCTTCAGATATTTCTCACAAACCCATTCAGAAGAAATAAATTCAAATTTAGTTTCTTTTGTGGGTTATTTCTAGTCCAAAGAGCGGCGTTTACAGTTTTGAAGTTAGTATTGGCTGCAGGGTCTTCAGTAATGTCTTCGTGTTTCTGGGGAGCATCATACTGAACAAGCAAGACATTTGATAAATCAAATTAGCCATCAGTAGGATGGAAGGTAAGTTTTTGAGATCGGTCTTTTCAGGCTTTCCTTTCATAGGTAATGTGGTTTGTGAGGTAACTTTGCATACCAACAAAAAGAGTCATGAACCACCCAACACGGCTTGATCCCCGGGAGGCTTTGGTGATTCTGGCGTGTAGCTTGGCTGTAAGTAATAAGGCTCCCTTGTAAGGACCAACCTAGTAGCAAGGTCTCTGAATTCATATGTAACAGCCAACAGACCTGGTGAAATAGGATAGGGAGATTGTGGGTCCGTGGAGCAGCCATAATGGAAATGCCATGAACCAAAAGTGAGTGAGGATGCCCTTTTTCTATTCAGCAGCAGCAGGAATTTGTTACCAGAGACAGGAGAAAAGCATCAGCACTGAGGCTTGAAAACTGCAGCAACTCTTATAGGAACAGTTTATCTTTTTCTTCACTTTTTTTTTTTTTTTTTGTAACTCACCTGTAGCTGGATGAAATGGGTGCCGTAAACAATATTGCTGAACCAGTTGGTAGGAAGTCTCTGAAGGAAAAATAAACAAAATAATTTGGTTAACCATCACTTTCCAGTGGAACCTTAAGATTGTTGCTAACTCGGAATACAGAATGGAGGATGACGGAGCTCTAGGAGCCCTCAGCTTTGTTAGCAGCAAACACGTAGCAGATGCCACGTTGTTTGTTATTGGTGACACCTTTAGGAAGCAGAGAATAGCTAACAGATTTTCTCTGTACCAGTGGGACTCAAAATCAGGCCTTGCAAGTTTATGATAGCAAAGTGTGTGTTTGACACTTGCAGGAAGAAACAGGAGTGTTCTTTATGTGCCACCTCACTGAGAAACGCTGACAGGCTTTCAGTGGAGTCTGCAATGGTGCTGAAATGGAGGGGAGGATGTGAACCCAGGGGTGCATGACAGAGGAAGTCAAATAACTGTAAAGCAACCACAGGCAAAGGGGCTTATGGTTAAAGCAGCACAAGAACAAGCACAGGATGAAGAGCTAGGAAGGGACAAGCCAGTGGCCTGAAAAATGCCCAGGGAAGATGGAAAGGTTGGGGCGTCTTTGATTATTTGTATGACAGACTGCCAGCACCCTGCTTTCTTTTTTAAAGATTACAGTATAATCTGTACAAGATTTATCCTCCAGAATACCCTGGAGGGGGCTGAGCAGTGTGTGTGTGTAAGTGTGTGCTGCAGGGGAGCCTGGCTTCACTTCTCCAGCAGCCTGATGAAGCCAAAGCCACGCTCGGGCCCTGTGACACAGGCAGGGTCCCGGTGGCACATGCAGCATCACATGGCAGTGCTGGCTGCCAGCACGAGCTAAACTGGCCATCATTTGGTTTCAGAGAGGCTTGAGCATGCCTGGCTTCGCTTAGGTGAAAAGGAAGCCAATTTAACACACTATAACATGATATTTTTCTGTGCCACGTGAAATTTGACCAGTGTAGCACATAGGCAAATGGGTTATTGAGTTAGAGAGGATTGGACTTGTTTTTGAATAAAAACAGTGATTCGTCTGGCTTGGACAAGATTACCAGGATGTCAGCTCCCTGTATTTTAAAATTGGCATCAAAAAGATACGGTGCATGTATACCGTGGGTTTACAGCACCGAGATATTCAAGGCCTTGTGGAGGTCAGACACTGAGATTTGGATTCTCTGTAGCTCTTTTACTCCACTTGTACTGGGAGTAGCTGAGGGGGTTTTTTTGTAGAGTTTCTGCCTGTGTAGATTGAGTTGTTATTCTTGGGAAAGAAAGATGGAAAGCAAAATGTGGGAGATGTGTAAGCCTCCACTGTTCACTGAATCTAAGTCTCCTGATACTGCAGGCAAAGCAGCTAATATTCCTTTTTTTAAACTCATCAGCTTCTATCCTAAAAGAGTTTTTCTCTAGTTTATTTGAGATACTGTCCTAAAACCTCACTTCTCTGGTTAGAAAGCATTTCCTAATTCCTGCTTGGAAAAATACGTGTGCGCTGTTCATTTTGAGCCACAGGGTCCTTTTAGTTAAATCGCTCTTCCCCTTCCCTAGACCTCGCCATGGTTTACCACGGTGCGTAGGCAGCAACTGCCTTCCCTCAGCACAGCGTTACCACCACGTGGCCTCTGGTGAGCAGATTCCCTACCAAACTCCCTGCAGCATCGGAGGGTATATTCTCCTCCAAGGACAACCGATGTTGGCCGTGTGATTTGGAGCGGCGTGTTAAGGAACTGGTGAAACACTCGGCCTTGCTAAACGCCAGCTTTATCCCACTCCTCTCCTCGGAGGCGATGAGTCAGGCTCGTGCGTGAGCCCCGTCCTGGGGCCTGTCAGCAGCTCCTAGCAGGGAATCATTCCCGGAGAAATACGGTCGCTTCCCCAGTGCCGCTCGCCTCAGAGAATCCCGAAGCGCTTGGCAAAGTGGGACCCTCATCATGGGATGTAGAGGGTATTTGCCCGCTCCTGAGGCGAGGCCCTGTCTCTGGGCCACAACGTGGCAGCCCCTTAACGGGCTGCTTCGTTCCTGCCACGACAGCAAAGGAGGAGGAGACAGAATTTACTTGAAACCGCAGGGCAGACTTAGGTGCTCCAGAGAAGCTTCTGGAAGGGCCCATGTACCTGCTTGTGTCTCAGTGCGATTTCCTCGGCAGTTCGGTTTGTAGACCCCACGTCATGTCCGTCACTGCTGCTGGAGCAGGAAAAGCCACTCCTAGTAATGCTGGATCTGCGTTCCTTTCCCTTTCCCCCATCTCCCCTCCTCTCCTTTGGTTCGGGCTTTCTGATTTAGTGACAGCTTTCATCACGTCGAGCAGCCGCGCTCTGACAGGATAATTTATAGATGCATTGGCAATGCATGATGAGGCCAAGCACAGTAAATAACAAATGAGAGTGGATTATTTTGAAATTTCAACAGAGCCTCCTCCAGGATTCAGTGTTATTGCTGTTTCTCATTTGCAGAAATAATATATTAATTTCTTTGCTGGGCAATCTAAAATGCCATGTACCATTGAAGGAAAACTGCTGTCATGCAAAGATGAACGCAGGAGACAAGGTATTAAATAGCATTGTGAAATTTGCTCTACATTTCTGCAACAGATGAGCCACTAGGTAAGAATTACAGGAGCAGAAGAGTTCAGACAGCTCTTCTCGCGCTTCCTCCTTGCACTTAGTCAGCTTATAATCATATTCATGATTCTGGTTAATAATTATCATGATAATCACGATAACCAGAGTATGAGATTTAATTATCAACCATTAATCTCTGGTTCCTGGAGATTGTCTCAAGTTGATGGTTTACAACCTCTCACCAGATGTTTTAAGCCACCTGTGCAGGAGATGAGCAAGTTCTAGCAAGTTGCCACAGCTGCTAGGGTTGGTTGGACTCTTTCTGAAAAAGTAACTTCACTTTCAAAAATTCAATTTTATCAAATTTGAAATGCTGCAAACATGTGCGTCAATTTAAACAAAATAAATCAAATACAAAATGAGCAGAGTCAGGGCATTCTAATGTATTATTTTGAAATTTTTGGAATGGAATATTTTCATTTTTTATTTTGAAATGTTTATTTGGTTAAGAAGATTTATATTGACATTCCACAATAGAAAAGAATAAGCCAAATTGTAATGAAAGGTTTTAATTGCACTGAAAAGAAAATGGTTTGTTTCAGTCTTGTTGTGCAGAGAAACTAGAGTCTGGAATTTGCTTACTGCCAGTGAGAATGTGCATTAGTCTTAAGGAGTGGGATATCTCCAATAGCTGCTGATAGCACCAGCACCAGCAGCCATGCAGGAGTGTAGAGTCCCATGGGAACAGGCTAAAGGAGCCACAGGAAGATGAATGAGGACGTTCCTGGGGTCATGAGATGATACGGTCACTTATGAAACTCTGCTTCAATATTTTACCTGCTATAGAGAAGCAGTAACGTGAAATACACAAGTCCCAAACTGGCTCATTTTGGTTTGTATATTTTAAACCAAGGGTTGAGGAGAAAGCAGGGCGAAGGAAGTCACTTCAGCTTTAGATATTGTGTGCAAGTGTAACATAGAGCTGAACTGTCAGGTACCAGGACAGCTCTTCATGCTCTCAACTAGCTGCCGCTCCAGCTCTCAAACTTCCAACCCAGGACAGATGTAAAGCTTTATAAATTCATGAAGTACTCGGGACTGAAGCCAAAACAGGCTTGCATGACTTAACTTATTACTTTCTTTGGTAATATTCTGACCAGATCCTCTTCCTGCCCGTACAGATGCATCTCCTTCAAATCTGTCCTTTCTTTTTTATATATATTTCTTTTAAATTATTTTTGTACTCTTAGCACTCATGCTCTTCCAGAGGTGCATGTGACAGCGGCGTGTAGGTCTCCTTTGGGAGCTGGTTGAAAGAACAAAGCTTGTGTCTTCTCATGCATCATGGAGGAATTCACTTCTGTTATCCTTTTTGTTTTACATATGTTACACTAATTGTCATTTTGCAAAATATCGTCTAGTTTTATGAGCCTTCTAGTGATTTGTTTATCTTAGGACTTTAAGTCCAAGATAAATATTTCATATAGGCCGGTTTCCTTATTTAATTTGTTCAAAAGGTGTGAATTTAAGTAGGGGTTTTGCCAGAATAAAAGATTTAATGCAAGGCTAAAACCATTTATAGCCACATCCAAAAATGTGAAGTATTTTTTAAAAATCTGACAACAGAACAGTGAAGTGCCACAAGAGGACTTTCTACACACTGGGGTGGGAGAATTATGACGTGCGAGGCTGTAGTTCACAACACGATTTAACTGAGGGTTGTGGAAGTGGAAGGGAGAAACACAACTTTGTCAAGTTGAAAAGCCTCCTATTAAAAAAAGAGTTATGGTTGATGGATAAATAGCCCAAACCACACATTGGGTGGTAAGATGTGTGTAAAGCTGTTACCAATGAAATAGTATGAAGGTGAGAAGCTGATTTTCATGAAGTCCAGATGCAGAGATGATGCTGAGACTTGCCCCCTGTTCTTGATCTTTTTTTTGTTTTTTGTATCCCTGACTTCTATGAAACATAAATTTTATGCTCAGAGCTCTCCATTGGGCTCAGTGACTTCTAGGTAGATCTGTAGAGAGCTGCATACAGTGTGCAGGGCACGGGGAAGGCCACCTCCTGCCCGGAGCCAGCAATTCCGGCAGCCTCTCCCAACTTGTGCCGAGCAGCCCAGCGAGGCGGAGCGGCCACTATGGAGCAGTACCTGAGCCAGCGCCAGCTGAGCCCTCCTGGGCATCTCCAGCAATGCTTTCTTCTCCCTTGCACGCTCTTGAATGAGTCTGTGTCCCCTAAACACTTGCTGGGCTTGATCCACGCAGGTTAGCCGTGACACCCAGAGTTAGATGAGGCCTCTGGTGCTCCTGGCGGGCTGCAGCCCCTGTTTGGATGTGGCCATCCCCTTTATTTCGAGGATTTGTTTAAATAAATTCTCGTGCCCTAAGCTGGGAGTTGAAGAACGTGTTTTAGTCCTTGATTCTGTCTTATCTTAAGATTTTTGCTAATACTCTCTTAACTGTTGCTGGATGCGTTGGTTAGAGGCACTCAGGCGCTGGCACATCCATGTTTGAAGGAGAGTGTGGGCGTATTGACAGAAGTACCAAGAGGGACCATATATTCTAAATCCCAAGAGGCTGGAATTAAAACAGAATTGCTGCGTGAGAGCAAACAAGTTGAAATGGGTGGTTTTCCAGCAGCGTCTGCTACTTTTGAAGTAAGCAAAAGTATTTCCTTAAGTATTTTTGTATTTCTTTTTCTGATATGTCTTTTCTCTTTGTGAAGAGAGGAAATAATTACAGTTATAAACATTAACTTTGTAGTGGATAGAATTGACAGTGTAGTTGGGAAATACTTGATATGTAGCTAACAGTTAATTCTTTTCCCTTCAATAATATTCTTTTCCCTTCCATATGTAACCAAATTTAGACAAGCAAGGATGTAACATAAGGACATATGTAAATCTGAACTTTTCATTTCAAGTTCATTTCTTCTTTTGGGACTGACTTTTTAAAACCAAATTTACACATATTTGCCAAAACTGCAGAATGTTAGTGGATGAACACACTTGCAGAGCAATATATGGATTTAAGTTTGCACATGTGAAGACTATTGCTGTCTCAGGTGAATTGCGAGCACTTGTAAATGTTTGAAAGAAATGTCAGGGGGGTTTTGAGGCAAAAAGAAAATGTGATCTCAAGCAGCTGTTAACACAGCATCACCTGTAAATTGAACTTCTCTCTGCTGTCTTTATGAACACCTAGTAAGGATTTGCCTTACTGCAGACTTCTTGAAATGGCTTTTTTTTTTTTTTTTTGCTTGTCCTGAAGAGATTGTATTGGCAAAATCTTTCTCTGCTCTCCTCTGTGTGGGACATCCTTGAGTTCTGCAGTGGCAGCCCCAGCAAGAGGGCTCCGAATCCCCCCAGCTACCTGAGGAGGAGCCAGACCCAGAGCACCCACGTGCAGCAGAGGACAGAGCAGAGGCAAAATTCCCCACGGCTGCTCCAAGAGCCAAAAACCAGTTGTTCCTCCTGATTTCAGCCCCTCTGTCACTAATTAATCACCTCATTTCCATACTGTCGACCAGATTAAAATAAACTGTTATTTAGGAAAAGGGCCTGGGACCTGAGAGAGCTGGCTTCTATCTCTAGTTCTGCAGCAAGCTTCCCGGGATAGTGGCCATGGAAATCCTAGTGGGCTGAATTGTGAATTTACTGCTGTTACGCTGTTTAGCAGAATCTTTGTAACACATCGTGTTTCTTAAATTCAAGCACAGATTTTGTCCCAATATATGCCTAGTAATCTACCCATAGTTGTTGGGCATTAATGATTGGCTCCAGTAACTGATATTCAGACACGGTTCTGCTGATGCCTTATATTATATTTTGAATAGCAGCTCTGGGAAGTACTTGCATACAAAATGAAAAGGACTGAGTGATAAGCTCTGCGGGCACTGAATTGCCCCTGCTCCAGATCTACATCTTCTTATTTACAGGAGAAGTAATGTGTGTGTTTGTTGCTGACATAAGTGCCCGTTCTGCAAATGGAATATGAGAGTCAAGCTGGGTGCTTTCTGGTTCAAGCAGAATGCATTGTTTTGAGACACAATTAGACCTTGATTAAGTTTTATTGCTAGTGCTCACGCTACAAAGGAATGCAGTTTGTTCTCGGGATGCAAGCAAATTTTCTTCTCAATTCTTTTTACAGAAATATTTATTTGAAAATTATCTGAGGATATATATGTATTTTTTCCCTGACTTCATTTGACTTTTGGATAAGAGTTTGCCAAAGTGCTTTGCTGATGCTGGTAGTTTCAGCTACGGAATGAGCCTCCCCGCAAGCGACTGCTGCTACTGAAGAGCAGATCACCTACAGCTTGTTTTGTTGTTTAATGTCAAATGAGATTTGTAAGTGCTTAGGGACCTTGTAATCGAGTCAGGAATATTTCCCTTTCCTTTCTTCTGCCCGAGTTTGTGTGTAGACCTGAACCAGCTCTCTCCATTGCGGACTTTAAATGGGCAGATGTCCCTGCGGTGGCTAGAGGTGGTCTAACCACCCAAGCCACAGGACGTGGGGCTCTGGTCTAGGGCCTCGCTGCCCATTGCAGTCTCCCTCCCTAGAGAAGGAGCTATTTGCTTCTTTCTCTCACATCAGCAACATTTTGCCACACGAGCAAAATCTTTTTTTTTCCAGTTGTTGGGCAGCTCACACCTACAGCCGTCACTCACCTTCCTATATTGGTGCAAAAAGAGTTTCTAACTGATTTGGACAGACAGCTGCATTCAACCACAGTTGGACAGTTCTTCCGAGGGTTATGCCATGTAAACGCTTGTGGGATTTCATATATTCCACAAGCAACTAGTGAAAATGTGGTTTTAAAAGATTTTCTTTCCACTCGTAGATAAGTTTTGCTCTGTTTGTTGGTGCTCTTGAACACAGTATGTGGCAGATTGTTGCTCATCAGGAAATGAACAGCTGCTGCTTATATTGGTATACTTATATCCTCCAGGAAGAGCTCTGACATGGTTTACTACCACAGTCAGTTTTGAAGCCACCACGAGTCAACTGGTGCAATGTGTAGGAATACACGTTGCCCAAGAGACCCGTGTAGGAAGATTCTCTTCCAATGGGGAGATTCCTTTTCATACTTGCTCTTCTTTGTGCAAACCACCTGCCTATAGCCACACGTCTTGTCTTCCAGGCTCATGCTTTCCTGTTGTCCCAGCTTTTTCAAATCAGGAATATTTTGAGCAAGCAGACATAGGTGCAAAGGGGACAAAAACCAAGTCTCCAGCAGTAACACTGTGCTGCTGAGAATGTAAAGTTAGCCCCCTCCAGGCAGACAAAGTAGGTGTGAATGCAGGTGGTTGTAGGTTAACAGTTTCAAAGGCAAACAAGGTTGTTGGGTGTTTCATATTGGCGTGCATAAAACCAGTAGCTTTCCAGAAAGCCAGTGATACCAAACACCATGTTCCTGGGCTTTTGGGGCATCAAAATCTGAACATCAGGTCTGCAGAGGTTTTAAACTGCTGCATACATGTGCAATTAATGATTTAAAAGATCTCCTGCAAGCATATTTGATGTTTGTTTATTTAGATTACTTAGTAGTAGCTGACTAAAGATATATCACTGTCTTTTGGGGAGGCTTGTCCTTTAAACACATATGTATTTGTGCATGCACAACAATATACTTTTATTTTATGTCTCTTAGGCTATTTGTATAGCACTATGTTCACACCCTCCCTTAATCTGAAAGCATTAAAAATTAACTCCTACTTTAATCTCCCCAACTTTGAATGTAGGCTTTAAACAGCACACTTGATGGATCTATTTTTAAAGAAGTGATTTGAAAATTGTGAATATCTCTTCTTAGTAGTAAAGAAAATACCAAGCAATCTAATCCCAACAAAATCCGGATTCAGTTACCAAATCAGCGGCTGCAACTGCAGCCCCAAGACGCTGCATACAGTTTGTCTCAGTAAGAGATTGTTTTGCAGATGGAAATGATTAGCAATGAAATGTATTGTAATAATGGAGTGTGCTAAGGTTACATAAGTTCATAAATACACAGTTAAAAACAAACTGTCATTTGCCTTCTCGTAAAGCTGACCTGATTAAAAATATGCTCGCTGCACTGCATCGCATTAGGAGCCGTGCTGCCCTTTCCCTGCACTTACCTCCTTTTCCGCAGTCGCCTTCCACGTCTTTTTCCCCCTGGCCCTGGCTCTTCTTTCCCTATCAGTATTTGTACGCCCCACCTTAGCCTCTACTTCCTCATTTCTGTGGGAAGCCCTGTATCCATTCCCTCTGCTTTTCCAGAAAGGGATGTGCCCGAAAGACAGATCCCTAGCATGAGGGACCCCATGGTGTCATCGGCTCACATGGAGGGAGCTGTCCTGCTGTAGGCAGCTGGGGATGTGGGCATGTTAATGTGGTGACAGGGATGAAGGTGGCCCTTCAAAACTTCCTCTGGGAATGTGCAGATAGTGCAAAGGGACCGATTAGCCCTAAGATTCCTATCGCTTTATAGGGAGACACAGGAAAAGGGGCTTTCTCCTGCAGCAGGAAGCAGCTAGATGCTGAGGGTGGCACTAAGGAAGATCTCCCGTATATGGAGGGTCCTTCTGTGATTGCCCTGGATCCTGACAATGCGCAGTAGCCACTGCAAAGGAGGAGGAGAAGAGAAACCAGCTTCTCATTTAGGAATGCAGGAAGTATGGCAACCACCAGAGCCTCTCCAGGTCCTCACTCTGCTTTGCCTTTAAAATCATGAGTGACGCTAAAAAGCAGAGAGAGCAAATAATTGTTCCCTGTCTGTTCCCACTCATGAATTGCGGAACCCAAACGTGTGAACGTACATGAGTGATGTGAACCTAGCAAGTGACAACACAGGTTCAAAGCATCTGGGTTTTTAAGTGCCATGAAATTTGTCTGTGCAACTGCTTGGTGCGTTATGTTGTGGATGCTCAAGAGACCAGGGCTGTTCACAGAAGAGTAAGCCACCAAAGAGTCCTAGAGCCAAAGATTTTACTTATGGCTCTGAAAATCCCAGGAGCACAGGCTGAAGTGCTGGGAGAAGGGCTCTGCAGCAGTATTGCTGGGCGCCTGCCCTCGTCCTGGGCTCCTGCCTGAGCAAATGCAGTTGATCACCACAGGAGCAAGGACGTGGGGCAGGAGAGCACAGCCGTCTGTCCTGCTGTCATCGCTCTGCTTTCACACGGTATGTTTTCTTTCCTAAGCTTCTCTTCATGCTCTCAAGTGTTACTCCTACTGTAAATCACGTGAACTTATATTTAAAACACCATGGCTGCTCACCATTCAAGCTGACGTTTTTGTCATACACTCAATCTTATGTGGCAGCTAACTGATCTAAATATGTCTCTTCTATTGTTTCCAGTGAGACTGATGTCTCTGGCCACCCTTTGCTCGGCTGCTGCCTCACTGCAGTAGGAGCTGCTTCCTTCCATATGATTCAGACTTTTTTGCCTTTCCCACACGGTTGTTGGTGGAGGATAGAGGATGTTTTCCTCTCGCCCTGTTCTCTGTGGTCCTGGAGTCTCTCTCTTGTGTTCTCATTGTGCATCTGGCTCTGCCTCTTCATCTTCTTCAGCTAGGACACAATTTAGTTACCCACGCCTGGGCACGGGGTGCTGCTTCAAGTTGCCTCTCCCGTAGGCCCTGTGTCACATCTGCTGCCTGAATATGGGTGCTTCAAATGCACATTTTTCCAGTGCAGTTACTGGTTCATCTGCATTATTCATATGCTTTGATTCTGTATTTCCTTCCTTCTAAATCTTCCTTTCTTTTTTTCCCTCATACCTTTCCTTTTCATTACACCCTTTTCTCCATTGTTTGCTTTCCCTTACTCATTTCTCATTTGTTCTCCTCTTCCCCAGCTTTGCTGTGGTTGTCCTTCCTTGTCTATCCCTGCTGTTATCTTTCCATGGGAAATATGTTCAGGGTGTAGGAGACACCTGCAATTGAGTGATGCAATTAGCAAATGAAATACAGAGTGAGCTGTATATGCACGTGTGTCACTGGGACCTGGGAGGCTGACAGCTGAACTACAGAGCCAAATAAAATCCCTTCAGCCTAAACCTGAAGGGTTTTTCACATGCCCACTAGCTAAGCGTGCAATGGGGATAATTCATTAATGAAATCATCTGCCTATAATAGCTGTTTGCACTGAATCCACTGCGTTGTTGTACCCCTTCCCCCGCCTGCCTTTAGGCTACAGCATGTCCGAGTGCAGCAGTGATGGGAGGAGGCTGGAGCGGAGCAGCCGGGGCCTCGAGCAGGCAGAGCCCCGGCGCTGGTGCCAGGGAGCCCCCGGCGCTGGTGCCAGGGAGCCCGCGGCGCCCCAGCCTCGCGCCAGGAAAGGAGCTGATTCCCACCGCGAGGTAAAACGCAGCTGCAGCGGGAGCCCCAAAGGGAAAGTCTTGCATCTCCTTATTTGGGGATCTTCTTTCCAGAAGAAAGCGGCCAGAAATGGCGTGGTGTCCGTGCCCGGTGTCCGGGTACGCCCCGCACCCTGGCATTGCTCAGCGCAGCCCTTCTCCACAGTGAGGGCTCTGTGGGGCAGAGGCCGCTCACATGCTGCTCTTTGCAGTAGTAAAAGGGCTTTACGAGGAAACCTGCTTGGTACGGTCGTCTTTTCCGTGCAGATTTTTTCCAAGAGTCACAGATGACTTCGCTGTTGGAAGATAGTGGCATTACAGATTCGGGTTACAATTCTGCTGCCCAAATTTCTGCTACTTGTGTTCATCTGTGAATCTTTTATTATATTACTTTGAGGGAATGGGCACACGTGTACATGTGCACACCCACACATACACTTAGCTTGGTAAAGCTGGCCAGCACATTAGCTCAGGGGTATCCGAATATGCGGAGGGTTTGGGATGGTTATTATTTAGACTTCCTTATAAGGGGATCTTTGCAAGTGCAGTTTTATGGTGATTCACGTCTTGGCCAAGGCTGGGCCATGAGCCTTTTTCAGCTTTTTCATTAAAAAGACTGCTGCGTTTAGTTTCTGTGATTAGCTCTTGCAAAGGGATGCTTTGGATTCCCCGCTTGCGCCTGCTTTGACCCGTGCTGCGGTGCGTGTTGCCTTGGCGGGGAAGGAGCGGCGGGAAAGGGAGCGCAGGCGTGAGGGCGGCTGCCGAGCGCGGTTAGGACTGCGGCCAAAGGCCTGCTCCATCATCGCCCCCGTGCTGGATGTTGTGGAGACCCTGGATGTCTTCCTGGATGTGCAGGCTCGTCTCGGAGCGACAGGCGGCCTCGCTGCCTCCGTCAGGAGCTGTCACCCGCTCCCTGCCAGCCCATGCGGAGCCGTGAGCCGGCTCCCCAAGCCCGTGGCACTGGTTGGAGGCTCCGGCGGCTGCGCCTTCCCGGCCCGCTCCCCTTGCAGGAGCTACGTGTCATGGAAGCGGTGCCGTGTCTGCCTGGGGACTCCGCAGAGCGGCTGCCCAGGCCCGCGGTGCTGTAAAGAGCGTGTGAGTGCGAGGGGTGTGAGGGGAGACCAGGATAAGAATGAGGCACGGAAGGGCCCTGGGCTGTGGGACAGACCCATTGCCGGCTCCCGTCTCTGGTGTCTCCTGACTTCAACAGCTCAGATAAACCCTGTTCTTGTTCGTTGGGGGTTTCGTTTATGTTTTACTGGCAAATAATGCCCCCTCAAGCTCTACATCCTTTCAGCTTCCTGTCAGTGTGCTAAATGGAGGGGAAAAAAAGGCAGATTTTGCAGAGAAGAGAAGACATGCAAGGCCAGAGTTGCTTTCTTGGGGAGACCACATTTCTCCGAGCAGGGAGAGCGCGATGGGGTGGGTTCAGGGGAAAGCAGAGCACTGCTTGGCCAGCAGCCAGTGCGTGTGCACGTTTCCCCACCGTACTAGCCTGCTGCCCGGGCAGTAGGGCTGGGGAGCTGCCTGCCCGTGGCATGGCAGGGCCTGCAGCCCCCTGAGGCAGAGGACACAGTGCTCCCACACGGACGTGTCCCGGCTGGAGAAGCCGTCCCAGGAAGCCGCATCTCATGGAAATGCTCATGCCATGCTGGGCTGCAGCAGTCGAAGGGGCACCGTGCTGGGTATCCACCAGCAGCACAAGCACAGCACGGCCTCTCCCTTGCCCACACAACCCCTGCGTTTCATTTCCTGGGTGGGATTTCAATGATGTGCAGTTTCTGAGCTAGGTACCCTAGTCTCTCTTTCCTAGGATGCCACGTGAACCTGCTGCTGCCTTAAGCTCCCCGGCTTCGATGGTCTCCAGCAGCGGCCCGTGCCCAGCAGGTTTCCCGCGGAGACTTGTGCGCTGCATCAGCGCTGCGGGCGCTGCAGTGGGATGCAGCTCCGCGCTGCATTCCCACCAGTAAGCTGCCAGCGCCTGGCATCGCCAGCTCATGCTCCCTTTCCACTGGTGACGCAATTGCTTCATCTCTTTTGAAAGACTTTAATTAATTCCTGAGAGATTGGGTTCTTCTCATCAGCCTGTCTGCGACCCTTAACATTACTAATACTTTAAAACCAGACTTGATTAATCATTAGGCTTTTAAAGAAGATTCCTAAGTCTAGCTGCCTGGATAATCTACAGTCATCCTGCCCCTGGCAGGAGAAGCTTTTAGCAGAACGGAACACATTTGACATCCAGCTGCACATACAAGCATGGTATCTCTTCTCAATGAAAGAAGGATTTGGGAAGTGCCTTCTAGATCCTCTGTATCTGTTTTCCTTCATGCAAACCAGAAGTGACCTCATTCAAGTCTGTAATATGCAGAAAATATTTGTTCCGTTCTCCAGCAGTGATAAAAAATCACCCAGAAGTTTTCGATATACGGGTGGGAATGTGCTTTATGGACCCGAGCTTTGTCATGTGCAACAGGTGCAAGTCATTTACTTTTGGCCCTTCAGGCTATGAAGGTCCTGTTCATTTGAAAGTGCTGTTATTACTTTTAATACAAAAAAATGGTTGTAATTCAGTTCGAGCAATGCATTAAAACATCTGAAAGCGTCCATTCCACTATGGGATCTATTTTGAGCTGAGTGCATCTTTCATTTTCTGTGATGTGTGCTTCTTAGCACCTCTTTTACCTTAGGTTTACCCAATGCACTTTTCTTTTAGAGAGAACAGTCTTCTGTATGGCATAAACAGATACTGGTCCCATTGACTTAAGAAAGGAATCCAGAGTGTCCAGTCTTCTTGAGAGGCTCCTGGAACCAATTCTGGGCCTCCCCACTGTCTGGTTCTGCAATCTGAGGAACTCATTTAAGCTGTCATAGCCCAAGTCTTTTGCCTCTGGTTCCTTGTGTTTTATATCCTTCAGATATTTGTCAGCTGTTTAGATTCTTCTTCTTCATCGTCCCTCTGCCAAAGTCTGCGTACTTTGCTTTTCCTTGGTCTTTCTAAATCTCTTTTTGAGTTTAGATGTGGTGGTGTCAACAGTATCCAATAAACAATGTGTAATACTTCTGTAATTTGTAGGACCTCTCTAGAATGAGGAGACAAGTTAACTTTCACCATCTTCATGAGCTAGAAAATCTCTACAATGTTTCCAATAGAAATTCAGAGAAGTCACAGTAAGGAAGAAACGTAGTAAATCATGCAACTTTTCTGGCCTTCAATGCAGAATATTTTTGCTACAGAGAATTTTCAATTATTTGTCCTCTTAAGTATCCAAAGCAATGGATCTTCTGAACTTTCTGTTGGAAGACTGCTTGATAGCATACTAGAACTACTTGTAAAGACAAATTGATGTTTCAGTTGAAGTTTATCTTTCCTTAATTTAATTCCATTACTCCTAGCTTTAATACGTCTTGCACAACCCCAAATTCTTCTCCTTTCTTGGTGTTTATAGCCTTCACATATTTGTCGTTTCTTGTTGTTTTCTCCCGCTTCATTGTCTCCTAGCCAGAGTCTGTGTATTTCATTTTCTTAGTCTTTCCTATTAAACCAGCTCCCGGATGTTCTTATTGCTCCTCTGCTTCTACTTTAGATGGTCTTTTGTTTTAGTTAATGGGATGTTTTGAAGTGAATGAAATATTCCTCAGCGTTCTAGAAGTAGGGACTAACTCTGCTCTCTGATGTCCTGGCCCCATGCTCAAAACCATCTTAAAGCACGGTCTTGTGAGAGGGTCAAAAGATCCATGAACCAGTGCCGGAATTCCCAGAAATCCTATCTATTACAGATTTCCCATCCTGTAAAATATCTTGCGTAAAAAGGGATTAAACATGTTTTTGTCCTCCGTTTCTGGGGAAGCCAGCACTTGTGGCTTGCAAAAGCAGCTAATGTACGTGTGCAAATAAATTCTGTATGCAGAGCAAATCCAGCGCGTTGAATTTCCGATGCAGGAAGTTCTTTGTGCTCTGTATCCCGTGCTCCGTGCACGCAGCCAGACTTGCTGTAACTGCACGTGTCATCTGGAGATGCAGAGGGCTCTAATGAGAGCTGTGCCAGGCCGCCAACCCCCCAGGAGAGCCCTGCTGCACCTTGAGCTCTGAACCTCTATGAGCTCGAGCTCAGACCTTGAGCTCTTTGCACCGCTTGAACCCTGAAACCTTTTGCCAAGGTTATTGGAGGGGAGGCAGCACTCTTGGGTGGTGAAGGGTGACCTGCAGGGACATTGTTGTACTCCTACAGCCCGTGGCACCAGATGAGATCCTTGCAGCCAAGCTGTGACAGTGGCCAGTGCCCCCGTGCAGGGCTCATTTCAGTCTCATGTTTACTAATCGCAGCTGCAGCCTTCCAAACTGCCTTTCTGCTTTTAACCATTTAGTTTAGAGCCATGTCGCTCTTTGTTAACGGGCATGTATTTTTTTTCCCTGAAACAACGCTGAGGATGTTATGTAAGGAATGGGCTAACGTATTTGCCTGTAATGCCCCAGGAAGCTGTGTGTGCAAACTTGATACAGTGCCAAGGACTGGCTTTTGTTTATTGCCATTCAATCTGTTTTCCCTCTGGATGATTTCATTCCTATCCGGATTGAAGTGAATTAAATCTCTGAGTAATATTTCCTGAGATGCTCTGTCAAAATCATATAATTCAGATATGTTATGGAATTATAAAATTAGTGGCTGTAGGATATATGGTATACCTAAAAGATACTCTCTTTTCCTTCCTTCCTTCCTTCCTTCCTTCCTTCCTTCCTTCCTTCCTTCCTTCGTTCATT
>JAVCKT010008961.1:0-22884 GCA_032273925.1 Rhynchotus rufescens | reverse complement strand
TCTTTGTGTCTTGTCTTGGGGTTGGAGCCTGTACCAACCTGTCGCTGCTGCTGAGCCCTCCCTGGTGCCTGCCTCCGCTTCTCCCTCTCTGACCTTGGGATTTTCCTTAACTTTTCCACCTCATCTTTCAGCTCAGCTACCATGTGGAGGAGGTCCTCCACCTGCTCGCACCTCACACAGGTGCGCTCCCCCGGGCCGTCCATCGGAAGCGTCAGGCTGCAGCACTCCTTGCAGCCCGACACCTGGACGGCTGCATGCTGGAGCAGCCGCTCCGTCTGGGTGCCTATCTCCTTCTTAGCGGGTGCTAACGCAGCCCTCCGGCGGGTCATTACCATGGTGGGTGTGCCGAGCAACACACCCTTTTTTCCTTTTGTTGTATGTATTAATGTATATTATCTTCTAGTTTGATCAGTGTCTGGCTTTTTTGAGATCAGTGACTATGATATGCTTCGCTTTTACTTTCCAGATCTTTCACTAAAACTGGAGTTTCTCCTAGTGCTCATATAAATTGTCAGGATGAGCTTATAAGTACTGAGGGGAATACATAATGCTATTGCAAGACAATTCCATTCTCTCTAAAAGGTCATAATGATCAGGAGATGTTTCCAAAGATTGGAAAAGGGCAAGAAGCAGGATCCTGGAAATCAATGGTGGTTAGCATCAATATCCTCATAGACAAGCAGATGAAGTAAATGCTAAATAAGCAGACTGTAAGGTGGCATGAAAATTGGCTGCTGGGCTCAGACAGTTGTGAGCAGTATAATAAAGACGAACTGGAGGCCAGGCCCTAGTGGTGTCCCCCCAGGGTTCAGAACTGAAGTCTGCACTATTTAATATCATCATGATTGATCTTGATAATGGGACTGAATGCACCCTCAGCAAGATTGTAGATGACTCAACATGGGGACAAGCGATTGATACACCAGATGATAGTATTGCTTTTCACAGGGATCTTGACAGGCTGGAGAAATGGGCAGAGAGGAACCTCACGAAATTCAGTGAATAAACCCTACATCAGGACAGACTGACCATATGAATATCAGGTTTGTGAAGAAGGACACCTGGGTGTCCTAGAGCACAAGAAGTTGTCCATGAGCCAGCAATGCAATGCACCTTTGCCGTAAAGGTGAAAGATATCCTGGGCTGTATCAGAAAATCTTTGTCAACAAGATGAAGGAAGTAAATTCTCCTTTACTAAGCCTTAGCGAGGCCACACTTGAAGTCTTCAGTGCTGGTCCAGAGAGAGATGGGGCTCTTCAACCTGGAGAAGAGATAGCTCGAGCTGAATCCTATCATTGTGAGAAAATGGCCTTGAGGTTTCCCTTTCAAGCTCAACTATTCAGTGAGTGAGCTATGATTTTCTACACCATTGAATATAATTTTGTTTGCATATGGCATCAGTTGCACATGGTTATATTTATATATGGCATTGGTTATATACTGCTATGTCTGCATATTGTATATAGCTATATATATCATGATACATTCAGCAGAGGGAATACTGTGTCCATTTCCGATATTAATTAATCATATTACAGAAATCTATTCAAAATAAATGTGAGCCAGAAGCATGGGCATGTTATTTTCTCATAATTCCTCTTTAACAAACTCTATGTAATCATATGATTTCATTATTCTATACTCCATGAAGGGACACTAGATATGTGGGATATCCAAGATGTCTTTAAAACAAGAGCGATATGTGGACGCTGGTCATACACAGATTTGCAACACACAGATAGCTTCACTGTCTGGATGTCCTAGCACTCATCTGGCAAGCTGTCAGCTGAAGGGAGCCCAGCCAAATTCTGTCATTCTTCCTCCTCCTTTGCTAACCTAAAGAGATATTTCACCATCAACAATAGGCTGAGAGAGCATATGCTCCGGCCTTGCCTGCAGATGCAGTTTTTGCAGATATGCTGTAGAGATATTCCATTGCCCTGAGCATATTAGGCCAGAGCATTGCCTAGAGGTCAAATTTGACCAGTGTATTTTACCAGAGCAGCAAATGGTGTTTGCATGCAACACTTTCATGTAACCTAAGACTCCTCTCAGACAATACAAGCGTCTTCCCTTGAAGAATCAGGCTCCTTTGCTGAGAGCTGTAACAGACAGATTTCTGGGTTCTTTCCAGGTAATTCTTTCTGGGTTAGACTCAGGACATAGAAATACTCCATTCCTAGCAAGCTATAGCTCTTCATTTTAATGAGTGGGCTGGCGGACGAATCAGATCAAGTCTATCAGCTACTTTCTAGTTTATCTTTAAAAATAAAGATTAAAAGCAGTTAATGATTTTCCTTCACTTTGGATGTCTAGATGCTGAGAAAGCCTAAATGCAGGTTGAGGAACTTCAGTGACAAATAATAATGTGTCAGATGATAAAGAGACACAGTAATTCCTGGCTAGTGTATTTTTTCCTGACACTATTCCTATGCTGAGGACGAAGTAAACCATTGTAAGGACTGTTCTATCCGTACTGCAGTGCCGGAAGGTATGGGAGTAAATGGTCGATTGATTTTTTTTTCTTTTCTTTTCTCTTTTGAATTACATTGAAGTCTGTGGTAGATAAGTCATGATACTTCTGGGAAATCTAAATATCTACATCAATATTCCTAAACACAATTGACAATATTCACACTTTCATGTTGTCTATGCAAGGTTGATTCAATATGAATTCAGATGGAACAAAACTAACTTCTTAATAATAAGCAACAGTTTAAACTGCAATTAAATCTATAAGTATGTGAATGCAGACATTCTGTCTGAATACTGCAATTGTCTATGTTAAGTTAGTGTGTTTTGCAAGGTTGGTGTAATCTCACCAAGGAGGTACAACTGTGTCGCTGAGATTTGCATTCAAGCCCTTATGATTAACAGAAAATAGTTTTACTCTCTGACTGGGAAGATATCTCCGAATCAGCATTCATAAAAGAGTGTGCCAAGCTAGCAGAGCATGCTAATGTAGGAGTGGGTCTGCTAGATCTGTATGGGATATTTGTGATCAGTATGTCAGCAGCATGGAGACTCCTCTTCCTACTCATACAAAACAGAGCTAGTCAACCAGGACATCCAGGTCCCACTCTGCGGAGCTGCTTTTCAGCAGGTGAACCCCTAGTCTGTACTGGTGCCTGGGGTTATTCCTCCCGAGGGGCAGGCCCTGCACTTGTCCTTGTTGAACCTCATGAGGTTCCTCTCTGCCCAACTCTCCAGCCTGGCCAAGTCCCTCTGAATGGCCCCACAGCCCTCTGGAGTGTAGGCCACTCCACTCAGCTTGGTATTGACTGCAAAGTTTCTTAAAGAAAGATGCTTCTGAAGAGGATGTGGCTTTCTCTGAGATGCATTTTTCTTTCTCTCACTGGGCACTAACAAAAGGGATTTTTTTTAGAAACTCAGCTGTTGTTCATATCACTAACGGGAAAGCGGAAGAGCTGAAGCATAAAGGTGAATCATAACATCCTGGACCATGTTGTCAAGAGAAGCTGTGGAGTCTCCTTCTCTAGAGAGTTTTCTTCAAAACCTGCCTGGATGCCACGTGTACCACGTGCTGTAGGTGTCCCTGCTCTAGCAGGGGAATTGGACTAGATGATCTCTAGAGGTCCCTTCCAACCTCAACCATTCTGTGATTCTGTGAAAACCCACTTGGACGCAATCCTGTCACGTGATCTAGATGACCTTGTGTGTGCAGGGCAGTTGGACTAGATGGTCTCTAAAGGTCCCTTCAAACCTTAAGGATTCTAGGATACTATGATTCCATAAGCATGAACTTTTAAGGAATAAAAATGTCCATTGGACTGCTGAAACCTGCAGGAATTATTCTGCTAGCATTGCTGAACAGAACACCAAAACTTGTTGAGGCTTATATTTTATTTGAATACAGAAAAGAGAGAGATCAAATCCCTTGAAAAGGACTGTTTAAGTATTTAAATATTCATGGCATAGCAGATCACAGTTAATAATCAAAATCTGTCCAAGGAGACAGACTGGTAGAAATAGGTGTCTAATTGCTGAAATTTGTAACTCTCAGCATGATGGCAGCTAAAATTTAGCCTTTGCAGATAACATATGCACAAAGGTTTTTTGGAGTACTTAAGAACTCATTAAGTAATAACTTTTAAAACTAATTCTTAGCAGTTTTGCAGTTCAGCTAAGTCTTCAGATCTTTTCATTCATGTCCCTGCAGACCTGCAAGTAGAGTTGTGGACTCCTACTTTCTTGGAGAGACTACAGAAAAGTCAATTGATTATTAATAGTCATAATTATACATATAATATGTATATATTTATATACATATATGTATGCCTGTATGCCTACTTCCATATTTTAACTTCTAGCCTATCACAGTACCATGTGGTTTCCATGATGCTGTTGCCCCATCCAATGACCTGAATGCCAACACTTCTTAAATATACATATAAATCTCGATATATAATTAGCTTCCAGTTGTATTCACAAATACAGAAACTACCAGTTTGTGCCGTGCAGAGCAAGCTACAAAGAACTTGTCTGATATTTAAAATTGCATCAAGATATTGAAGGAATCCTTTTCTCTGGCGAAAATAACTGGCTTAGGAATACTGTTAGGTGAATGTTGTAAAGCAAGTACTATAGAATTGTCTCTTGCAGGACAGGTGTTTTAGCCTGAATTTTGAGGTATTTTTTGTAAGATTTTTCACTTTTCTTTGCTTGTTTGCTGGAGTCACTCTCCAACTGTTTGAACTACTTAGTTTTGTGGCTTTACCAGTCAGATTGTTTCTCAGTTCAGGAGAAAAAAAGAATCCTTTAAAGTTACCAGAGCAACCAGCTCTGAGTTGCAGAACATTGTCTAGGCAAAACAGACAGTCTTTATTTAGATTACTTCTATTTTTATAAAACAATGTATCTTCTAAAATGTGGAGTTATTTTCTCTCATTAATTATGTGGAATTTTACATTTATTTTAACTAGCACAAAAAAAAAGAAGATGAGTGAGACTGTTGGCCCAAACAAAGGTAGGGTCCAGACTATCTAAATCTACTTTCTGCAGAAAGGATAGGACTGTGGTTTACATTAGCAGTAGATAAATACCTATGGCTGCCTTGCCAGCCAGTCTGATCTCCTTCTTCTCCTGTCTCACTCCATCTGCAAGATGTACTATTTCAGTGCCTTTTTCAAGATTTCCACTTTTGATTCATAACTCCTTGGCCAATGCAGTTCTGCCCTTTTCCTGCTGTGCCAAATGTTTCCCAGGTCATCCACTATTTCAGGGTTCTTATTCAAGTTGGAGCTTCTTGTCCCTTCCTTCTTGCCCAAACAACTCCATGTGCATCCCCTTTTATTAAATCTTACTCCCACTCCAATCCCTATGTGATAATCTACTTTCTTCCCTCCTGGCAGCCCAGCTTTATTTTTCCTGTAGTCTTGTAACCCAAGAGAGTACATTTGCCCCTTGGTCTTACCACAGTGTTTCAGAGAGAAAGGAAAGCCAAAGAAGATGTGCAGTCTATTAAAATCTGGTGGAGAGAAGAAGAGATAAAAGAAATACAAAAAGCAAGTTGGAAAGATGTTCAGTTTGCATTTCTTTGATCAATCCTGAAATGTATTCCTGTTGAAAAGGAAAATGTGTCATAAAGTGAAGCAAAGTTCATATCTTAAAGAGATAAAAATACCTGGCATTAATTGACTATGTATATGTCTGTCTGGAGTGAATGGCCGTCTTCACCTAAGGGAATAGTTTGCAGTCTCGTAGATGTCACAGGCTAGTCACAGTGAGAGGAAGAAGCTTATTTAATGATTGTTTGTCTTTTCTCAAATATGCGTGAAATTTTGTTTTGGTCATCCTGTTGCATGTTCTTTTCCTTTCAGGGCAGAATTCTGTAAAGAACAGAAGAAAATTGGTGAAGTTCAACTGAGATAGCAAGGAGAAATGGTGTGAACAGCAGGAAGTTCAAAGAGCTTGAATGGTTCTTGAATGGTACAGAAGTAGAGGACAGAACAAATCATTGCACCGAAGTCTTCTGAGTGCCTTAAGGAAGCTAGTTTTATTTTTAAAAACTCTTCGCTTTTTTTCAGATGCCAAATACGAGCGCCTCACTGTTCCAGGTCACATGTCAGGTCCTCTTCAGTGGTGTCTCCTCAAAGCTCTGAAGCACTGTCAGCACTAAAATCTGCCTACTGAGATTTTTTTGAGTACAAGGAACAAAAAGAAACCTTTTGACTTTTTCACTGACTTCAGTGGTTTTGAACCTGTTCCTGGTAGGAAGCCTGTGCTAGAATTGTGATGAGTGATAAACTGAAAAGGTGGGAGAACAGTCAATATTTCACTATCACTTTCCACAGAGTCAAGGACACAGAAGATGTTTCTTTAACTCACAGAAACTCCAGAATCTCCACCATCAGAACAAATGAGACTTTTCTGAATGGTAAGGGGCAGATTCAAAAGCAGAAACAGGTGTGGTTCTGAGTCAAGAATATATTAGCAAATTAGGGGGCTGAGGATTGCAGGATAATTCAGGCTGGAAGGGACCTCAAGATATTTCTGCTCCAGTTTTCTTCTCAGAGCAGGGTCAGCTCTGAGATCAAGCCACATTTTACAGGGCTTTATTGAGTAGGGTCTTGAAATTGAAGACTGTACAAATCCTCTGTGAGATTCCTCCACCGCATGGCTAATAGTACTCTTTACTGGACTATTTTGAAAACAAACCATTTCTTATATGCACAATTGGGAAAATGGCCTTCCAGTGAAGATATTCCCATACAAAAGCATGTAAAACTAGAATGATGACTCTTAGTTTGAATGTGAACCACATTTCTGCAATCTGGCACCAAGCTGCAACACCAACATTTCTCATGCAGCTAAATATTTCGCCACTTCAGTCAACAAGTATGCATTATCATCTCTAACTAAACTGAAGCAGAATAACATTAAATATTACCAAGTGTAAACTTTAATATAAAATATTCTCAGTTTCAGTCCTTTCCACATTCTTCTGTGTCTCTGAGTTTGAGTTTTTAAATGGTAGCTTATTTCTGAACTTTCTGCTTCCTCTCCATCCAGGCACAATAAAATGTACTTAAGGTCAATATGTTGTAAAAGTTTTTGAGAGACCTAGGGAAAAAGCATGGAGGAAAAGAGAGACTATAATAATAAGGTAATAGCACAAAACTTTTTTTGAGGGCTTTTAGGAAAACTATTTTTAACTGGAAAAATCTATCATCCAGTCAGTTTCTTGGTCAAAACAGGAATGTCTTCAAAGTTAGATCATTTTTTTCAGGGAAAGTTGATAAGAGTTTTGAAATCCTTTAAGCTCTCAGTAGGTGCTCAACAAGGACAATATTTGTCCAGTGCTTCAAATAGAGAAGGGCCACTGCTAGTGCCATTGATTTCAGTGTACTGTGTAGCAAGAAAAAGAATATCCTACTACAACTGAGTGCAACTGAGGAGTAGAACTGAGTGTTGCAGGCCCAGTGCACGCACAGTTGGAGAATGGCAGAGTCAAAGGATGCCTATTGTCTATCTGAGGGCATGCACAGACCTACAGTTAAGACAGGTTGTGTAAGAGTTGCTGGTCCAGAAAGATCTCTGACTTGACAAGGTAAGCAACAGAAGTTATTGACAGACTAACTCATCTGAATATCCCTATTAGTGGCCAGAGGATGTTCAGATTCAGTGTTTAAGGAATAGGAATGATTGCTGTGTCTGTGCAGTTTTCTCATGTGAAACAGTACATAAGAACTAAACTCTTTCATCAGAAATTTGGCTACCTGCAAATGGCATGGTTTGGTTGTAAAAGACGGCTAACAGAGGAAGAGAGAAGAGCCCTGGATATCAGACATCTCAAATGGAGAAAGTTTGTCTTCTGTCCCTAACCAAAAAGCATCCCTAAGTCTAGAAGCCAGGGCATAGCATCCCATGGATCTCTAATTCACCATAACGACGACCAGATGAAGTGAATAAGTTTTCCATGACTACTGAGCTCTGGAAGTGTGGGATAGATGAGTGGATGGTGAGGTGGATTGAGAACTGCTTCGATGACAGAGTTCAAAGGGTGTTGATCAGTGGGGCAGAGTCCAGTTGGAGTCCTGTAGTTAGCAGTGTCCCCCAGGGGTTAGTCCTTGGTCCAGTCCTGTTCAATTTATTCAGCTCTCTAAAATACAAATTCTTAGTTTGCCAAAAAAGTTAGAAGAAAGGCACACTTGCAAGTATGTCTTTTTTTTTTTTCAAGGAAATAGTACAAAGCAGTGATCTGTAGGTTTGCCCAGAGTTACAAATATATTATCAAAATATTGCTTCAGGCAAAAGAAGGTTTTATTTTAAGGGAACACTGAACTATTTAAACAAATAGGTAGGTTTCCATTCTAAAAAATGCAATTTTTGGTTTAGTGAGCTGTGCAACAGAAGAAGTATTACTCATTATCCCTGATTTATGCACTTCAGTTAGTTATGAACTAGCTTTATTGAATTTCCTAGCAGGATACCATTCTATTTTAAAAGCATATGTATGTTATAACAACCCTGAATTTATTAATCTTTTGCAGTATAACAGCCCTATTTATGGCTAACATTGCTACAATCATGCTAAACTGTGTCATTTACTGACTTTCTTTGAATGGCGTCTTCAATGTAATGTTGTCATTAGTCTTATTGAAGGATCAGACCAACTTGTGGCTTACAATATTGCTCTTGATACTTAAGAAGTCTCTTTCTAATTTCACCGTAGCTATAGTGCCTCTTTTTGTAGATTTGTATTCAAAATTGTTCTGCTGAATGTTCTGTGAATAGCTGGGTATTCAAAGACTTAAATACTTTTTGGTATTCCAAGGAAATGTAGCTATATCTGAGTTTTATCAAGATTTATGGCTTTCTTATTAGGTTTCCTTAATAAAGTCAAGCTAAAAACAACTATTAGTGAATAACTTAAGAAAATATGGTTCTCACTTAATCTCACTTAAAATATCCTTGGGATTTCCATGGGATAAAAGAACAAATTAAAAAATCTTTTAGAGTTCATATGAGATATTGCTTATTGAGGCACAGATGAATTATTTCTCTGTTGATAAATTACTTCTGACATATGTAATTAAAGCAGAAGATTCAATCATTAACTTCAATCAATATAAAAGTACACTCTAAAAGAGCAAATTGTAACACACAAAGGGTAATAAACTAATATGCATTGCATTTTTATATTTTAAAATTCCTTTCACCTGGGAAATAGTTCACATAAAAAAAAACCTCACTGTGCATATCTGATTTTTCAAACTTCTATTCTCATAAATTGCCAAAACAAAATGAAAGGAAAAAAAATATTTCCTTTATGTAAAAGAAAAGAAAACCTTTTGAAGGACTACCATTTGACATTACACCATGATATAATATGTAAGTATCACACACATTGTATTCTGGTATCTCACAGAGGCACACAGGCTGCTATTTGATTTTGCTATCTGTTGTAGAAACATGAAGAAAATGGCATTCTCTGTCTCAAAACCTTTTTGGCATTAATAACTGCATCTCTGGATGACTGCTTTACATTGCAGACAGAGACATGTACATTTATTTCGGAGAAAAGTGTCGCTTTTAGTCTGGTTAAATGCCTGACATGCAAAAATGTTGTAATTTTCAGTAAAATAACTGCCTTGAAGTATCTAACTCAATGAAAAATCTTAGTGAAGACAAAACACAGAGACTTTTATTTCAAAGTGTCTGGTAGAAGCCAACACTACAATCCCTCTAACCCAGATTTCTGTTGTGTCACCATATCGAACAAAATAAAGCAATGCTTCATCTCCACCAAGGCTTGGCTTGGCTTCCAGTCTGTATGGATGCAAGGGCCTACTGCACCCTGGTGCAAACTCTTGCACTTCATGTGTTGAATTTCATGAGTTTCTGCTGAACCAGTTGTTAAGCTTATTAAGTACTAGAGAACTGAAGTTCCACTTTCTGACATATCAAAGCCTATCCAGTATTATCTGCATATTTGTTGGTTGTGGCCAGGTTCTCAGTGGCCAGAACTGGCCAGGTTCTTCATGATGATGACTTGAAACACTATTAGTTGCAGGATCAGTCTCTAGGGTACTCTACTTTTTCCTAGTTACATCTGGACAATATGCTGCTGAGTACTACCAACACTGATATTATTAAGTATGGTAGTTCAGCCAATCTTCAGCCCATCCAGCAGTTTGTTTGTCCAGTCCACACTCTCTCAGCTTCTAGAGTATTGACAAGGTATTTTACAACCATCAGCCTCCTTATCCTCCTTTTTACCATGGAAGGTAACAAGGTTGGTCAAATTTGATTTTCCTTTAGTAAATTTGTGCTGACTAGAAATGGAGATCAAGAGAAAATACTCACAGGAATCGAGTTGAGACTGAATGACCTGCAGAATTCTAGATCTTATTTCTTGTATTTCATAAAGCTTGATGTACCATTAGCATTTTTCTAGTCATCAGGAGCCTTTTCTGTTTTGTGTGATTTTTTTGGATATGATAGTGTTCTTCCAGTGACATCATCCAAAGGTTTTGGCATGTGAAGGTAGATCCTTTCAGGCCTTATGGCTGTGCATGTGGTACCAGAAATACTGATTGACAGAATAATTTGTTTTGAAGGGATGTCTGCAGGTTGCGGTAGTTCACATTCCCATTAAAAGAAGGGTCAACTTCTGGGTAATATCAAGGAGGTCAGGGCCAAGTCCAGACAGGTGCTGAATATCTCCGACTCCAAAGACTCCTCAGCCTCCCACATAAACCTAGTCAGTGTACTGACAGCCCTTGTTAATTTTTTTTTCCTTATACCTAACTGGAATTTCCCTTATTGCAACCTGTGTTTGTTTTCTGTAATGTTATCCCTCTGAGATGTTATCACTCATCATTGTACTATCCCATCAGGTAGATGAAGATAGCAGCAACGTTTATTTTGAGCCTTCTCTTCTTAAGGCTGAATTTTCTGCTTTTCCCCTTCTTTCTGCTTTTCCCCATAAGCCATGTTTTCAGGCTTTACCCATAAGCCTGAACATCCTGATGGCCTCTGATGGACTTGTTCCACTATCTCTCTTTCTTACTCTGGGGAACACAGAACTGATTGATTACTACAGATTATTCTAAATGAGGTCTCACAAGTGCCAAACTGAGCTGAATTAGGGGAACACTAATAATCCTTACCTGTTGTTCCCATGTTTTTGGCTGTCCCTGTCCTCAAAACATGATGATACACACAGTAGTCTTGGAGGACTTGCTGTTTTCCAAGATTTAACAATCACAGTAAGTGTGTTATTGAGGAGAGAAAAGCAGTTTGATTGGGCTTTAGTTTCCATTGTCTTTATAATGAAAGTAGTCTTGAATAGGTAGTTAGCTTTTAAATAAAGAAATTTAGGTGAAATTAATGCTACCTATATAGGTGAAGTACTTGCTGATGATCAGAGGGAAAACAAGATATTAAAGACAGCACTTTAATCTAGCACATAATATAGAATATGATTGGGATAGAAAGTTAGGTACATCCCTGGGTTTATTTATGGAAATTAAATTGCATCCACTTACCTTAAAGATGATTAAAGCTCCTACTATCTAAATTAAACACTTCACATCTCATATACCTAATGTATCCAAAGTTCAAATTCACTCTGCCTCTCCTGACATCTAAAAAAGCAATTTGAGGTTTCAATTCTTTATGTCTTTCTTCATTCACAATTGCTAAATTCTGATTTCATTTTTTTTTTATTCAAGCAGCAGGTCAATAACACTGTTAAGGCTGAAAGGTTTTTCTTAATCTTTTTCAGGAAGGGAGCAAAGAGATCTCAATAAAGGTTAAAATTGATGAAGAAAGATATAAAAAAAATATATTATTTAAGTGTCTGGATCAGTTATTAGTACCAAAATCTTCAACATCTATTTATTTTTATTTTTCCTAGTGATTAATCTAATATGATATTTTCATTATAACTTTCTGTGTTTTTGGATTTGGCCTAGTAAAATGATAGCAAACAAAATAAGTGGATAGGCGGACCTACTAAGAGAAGCAATTGCTTTCACAAAGACACTCTTCATCAGTGAGAATGGAGATGAGTGGGAAGGATAATCCAATCTACTCACACTGCTCAGGGCGCAGTCAGCCTTTCCTGGCAGGACACGTCGCCTACTCATGTCCAGCTTACTGCCCAATCGGATTCCCCACACCTTTTCCTCAGAGCTACTCCCTAGGCAGTCAGACCCCTGGTGTGCTGTTGCAAAGATTTTTCCCTCACAAGGACAGCAACCTGTGTTTCTCCTTTTTGAATTTAATGAGGTTCCTATTGGCCCATTCTTCCAGTCATGTCCCTCTGGATGCCCTGTGCTTGACTGCATCAGCAGATCTCTCCGCTGAATAGATTCCTAGTTATGTGTTCTCTCGTGTGCCCAGAAGTGTGCTCCAAGGAAACAGGAGTTTTCTCTACTTCCAGCACACTTAAAGGTAGAGGCTTCTTGAATTAAAACTCAGATCTTAATATTTAATAAATGTTAAGATATGTTTTCTCTCATTATGCATCTAATCATTTTTTTTCAGCTAAATTGAACAAATGACATTACAACAACCATTAACAATCAGTGTCACAGCTTAATTTTATAATAATGTGAAGATGTAGGTGCCTCGTCTTTGGGACTAAGAGACTCCTCTTGATGACCAATCTTCTCTTAATATTCAGAGAGGGAGGCACCTTTGTAGGAGGAATAAGCCTTACTTTTTATTTTTTTTTTCCAACAGACTCTTTTATTGCAAATTGGTTGCTCAGAAAAAAAAAATAAAATCATTTTTGAAATGAAATAGAAACAGGATAAAGGAAAGGTATATGATGAAAAAGTAACTTTTTCCTTTGCCCAGTTACCCTTGTCTTAATTCATCATTTTGGAATGCATAGTCTTTGTGAGTTCCATTCTTTTTTTTTTTTTTTTTTCCCTTTGGAATGAAAAAAATACACTATACTTATTTCACTTATACATTCAGTTTTCCCAGTTAGATACTGAAGGGTCAGAGCTGCCAGCTAAGGAAAACAAATTTAACTAGTAAGCTAGTTCTATGAGATCTCAAAATCACGCTATGTTAGATAAGGCCATTTCTCATGGTAACTCAGATGCTTTCTCTTTGTCCTAGAATATCTGCCTTCCAACACCTTCCAAATATCAATGATAATTACAACCTACTCTTCTCAGTTTCCGCTGTTTAAATTGAGATCCATAACTCCGATTCCTAATGTGGAGTTTTTAGCATAATCTGGACTACAGCAAAATTTCACTTGAGACAACAGCAGTTTTAGTCACATTTTTTTAAACTGTGCTTCAGAGCATTCAGTGTAGCCAATTTCCATGCATGTAAATTGTAATAACTACTTGAATAACCTCTAATTTATTCACATCTATCAACTTCACTTTCTTGCTGTAAGAAGGTGTGACATTCTGAAGACTGAGTCATTTTTAATATCATAAAGGGCTGCTGAATGCTTTAGCATGATCATTTGTTTCAGTTAGGTTTGATTTCACCTAGACCTGATGTTATGAAATTTGCATGAGTTACCGATGTTAACGCTTACTGTTGACCTTAATCACTTCCATAAACTTTCCTGAGAATGATGAAGGTCCTAGAGCTGTTCAGTATTCAGGACTGAGATATTTTTGTGTTTAAATATCTCCTCTTTCAATCTACATATTAGAAAAAAAAACCTGTCTCTGAAGGCAGGAGATGTGTGCCATATATTATTCATGGAAAAATATGCGTTATTGATATAAAAATAAAAATATTTATATAAGTAACATAGATAGCATCTGTGCAGGTATGAGTGTGTGTGTAATATGGCTGACTTTCATATATATAAGTAGTTGGAGAGGTACTACATGTTTTTAAAAGTAGTTCTTTATACAGAAAAAAAGATACTTGTGTATGAATAGCTATTTTCAAATATTTAAATAGAAAATATTCTGGAACTGTTTTAGTAACAAAAATCAGCAGCTAAACTTGAAGTATTTCATCTGAAATATTTGTACAGGGCGTACTTGCAAACACAAGGTTTTCATTACTAATTATAGAGTGCAGCCGGTAGTAACAGGATTTAGGAGAAATATTGTAGTTTAAATAGATGTTACAGATGCATATTTAAGATAGGAACAATAAACTTCAATTACTATGTAATATATATAGTTGCTTTATATAATAATACAGGAAGACAATATATAATATATTTGAGGGGAACTGCATGAACATAAACTAACTATATCTCTTGGAATAAAAATATTTGAAATAAAAAATTAATGGACCTGGGAGTAGATGTAACACAATTAAGTAGCATCTGAAAGAGATCACATAATCACAAAATAGTTGAGGTTTGGAGACCATCTTTTCCAATCTTCCTGCTGAAGCAAGGTTGCCTAGAGGAGGTTACCCAGGACATTGTTCGGTCTGGCTTTGATTATCTCCAAGGATATAAACTCCATAACCTCTCTGGGCAACCTGTTCAAATATTCTCATAGTGATAAGTTGTTTTATTATATCAAAGTGTCATTTCCCATGTTTTAATTGTGCCCATTGTCTTTTTTCCTATCCCTGTGCAACCCTAAGAAGAGTTTCTTGTCATCTTCTATACACCTCCCATCAGATACCCACCGATGAGATCCCCTTGAGTCTTTGCCAGCCTAAATAATCCAGCTCTCAGTGTATCCTGATAGGAGAGATATTTCAATTCCTTATTCATCTTTGCCCTTTTGCTGGACGTTGTCCAGTGAAACTCTGACTTTCTGTACAGAGGAGTCCAGCACTGAACATCAGCACTTGGAAAAACTCCAGTATCACAATTCCATTGGTGTAGAAACTCCAAACCGTTAACTGCAGAGTTGTAGAAAAAGATTACATTATAATTCACATTGCATAATAAGTTGAATGAAGTCTCTATGCTACCTTGGGTGAAGTTAATAAAAACATTGCAGTTGATTTCCTTGAGGAGAGGACTGGGCCTTATCAGACTAAGAATGATAAACTGAAATAACATATCAGCAGCAGATGGTTGCAACAGATGATTGGATAGACACTATGTTTAATTTTTATGAAATAACTTTTTTAAAAAGATGTACAACTTGTCAAGAAATTAAATTTGAATCAAATGATCAGAAGTGCTATATTTTCATTATAGTATGTTGGGGGCAATTTTACTTGCCAAATTGATCTCCACAGCAATAATATTACATAACTGTAAAATACAGAATATACTAACTCAAAATCAAAAAAGACTTTTTATTGCTGTGTATAAGAAAAAAAAAAACCAAAACAATAGAAATAGGAAAGAAAGGACAGGAAGAAGATCGAATATGAAGAGATGAAAAGAAAATGGATACTGCCCATCTTGGACTCATTCCTCACTACACAACCATTGTTCCTCTATGAAAGCAGGGGAAAGCAGGTTTTAAAAAACAGTGAAGCACCTGCCTACCTCTGTGGATCTGTCCTTCTCAGAAAGTTGATGCTATATAAAACACATGGCACTGTAATATAGTAGATGTTTTGATTGATCCTGTCAACACACATCATAGACAATCGTAATTGTATGCATTCCAATGGCCAAAACATGTATGGCTGGGATTCCCCAGCTAATTGTAAATACAGAACACTGGTATGAGCAAGCAGGGAATCTAATCCATTCTGGAAGCACAGATAGGACATAGGCTTCATTTAACAGCAAAGTACCTTCTGTATGTATAATTATCTACCAGACATCCAACAGTCCCAGCCAAATGTCTTTCCAGTGATTTTGCATAGATCACAGGTACTTTGGAAAAGATGTCAAAGATTGAGCCTTATCTTCCCTCTGAACAAGAAAAATAGTGCTATATTTGACACACTAATCTTGTTAAGCTGTTGGCCAAAGTCCCAGTGACTGCTTAGCCCATCATAAAAGCTACATTTATACTAGCAAATAAAATAACAAGCTATGGTTTGTCCTCTGCCTTCAGCATAGGTCAGCTCCACACAACTAACACCATACACCCAAACAGGGCAGCATTATGTGTGTATCAGTGACTTTCAAAGTAAGTATGCACTATGGTCTTTTCTCTTCCCCCTCAGATTTTTGAAATATCAACATTTCCCAGACTGTTCCTGACATTGTCTGGTGTGTCCATCTGTTTGTGTGCAGGGAAAATGTCGAGTTTGCTCAGATCAAACCCATACAAAGAGTACTGAAGGTTTAACAGTACAGATGATTGTATATGAGTGCCTGAGCTGAGGGCCTGAGTATCCTCAGTTTACCAGTATAAGCAGAAAAGATGCCACAAATATGGACAGATAGGTCAGGAAAGGGAGGAAATTTAGTTGCAGAAGCAATGAATTTTGGACATCTTTTTTCAGAACTACTCTTCCAACTGAGCTATCTTATATGAAACACTGAAAAAATGTTTTGGAGAAAGCAGTGGTGATAGTGGTTTGAAGAGTAAAGATACCATAGTTTCACATCTGGTTTTCATAGTTACCCCTATTGGATTGCAGCAGGGATTGATTTGGGAATTTCTGTTCAACCAGATGTTTGCAATGTCCTCTGGGAATATCGGTGTGAAAAGTGCTGTCTAATCACTAAGTATTATAAATAGTAATGACATAAAGACGGTTACCAGGGCATATGCCGCATTCACAGAAATCTGACTTTACCTTTGTTCTGTGAACAAGTCTGAGAGCAGCTACTTCTCTGATCAGTCTTGTTAGAGAATACTGTGGCCACTGAAATTTGCCTAGGATCTAGACAATATAAAAAATATAACTTTTTTTTCTTATATAACATCATCCATTGAAAGACATGTGCAAGGAAAAGACAAATTGTGTGGATCATTTTCCGCATGATGAGTTCAAGTAAATAGAGTTTACAAGGCTGCAGAGAAACTATGAGTTTAGGATAGACAGTACTGCGAGGAAAAAAAAAGGCATTTAAAAAGCTAATGAAAGAAAAGAAATTTGTTTTCTGCACCAAAGGCTCTCAGATTATATCTGATGTTGTGCTAATTCAAAGATTTTCTCTGAAATACAATCAGCATTACCACAGATATAATCTTCCTACAGCATATAGGCAGACTGGCATAACTCAAAAAGGCTGTGCACTGCGGTTGAATAAGCAAAAGCTTAAACTCCATCATCACTGCTAGCCAGTCACAACATGAGCATTTCAATGTTTACTGCTGCTCCTGTGGGAGTTTTTATGACTCCTGTGTTCCCTTGATAAATTCTGTACTCTGAGATGTTCCCAGGGCTTGTGTACATTCTGCTTGTAGCTTCACTGATAGCAAAGTCACATTCCTCTCTTCTGAAAAACAAGAAATACATTCTGTTGATTCATGAGATTTGTCTGGTTTTGCACTGGAGAGGAAAGGAGGAGAACATGACACGGCCTTTAGCATAGAGCCTTCTGTTCATGAGAACATCCTTCCATTTGTATCTGCAAGAAATACATAACTCCTTTCAGGAAAAATAAAAACTTTGCACTTTCTTTGGTCACACATGGGAAAAAATTAAATGAAAAATATTATACTTTAGTCAGTGCTGCAGTATCTTAAAATAGATTTTAGGTGCCTAAAACTCAACTTAGTGAAACACAGACACCTTATTCCAACAGAACAGTCCCTAGCCTATGTTAAGGCTACTTGCTACTTTTTCACTGGAAAAATCTTCTTTAAGCATCTAAAGAGTTGTTCCTGTGTTGGTCTAGAAATTTTACTGTTTTGGATAAACTGAAGAAAAGAGGTCAGATTTTCTCTCTAGCCTGTCTGTAATTCATAGACTAAGCAAATCTCACCTCTGTCTCCGAGAATCTTCCTCCTGTCTTAAATCATACGTAGGACACTGGAAAGTAGTGGATGTTGTTTACCTTGACTCTAGCAAGGATTTCAACACTGGCTCCTTTAACATCCTCCTAACAAGCAGATGAAGTGCAGGCTAAATAAGCAGCTTGTTATGTGGTGTAAAAACTGGCTGAACTGTTGGGCTCAGATCAGTGACATTAAGCCCATCTGGAGGCCGGTCAATAGCAGCGTCTTGTGGGGTGTCAAAAGTGTCAAAAACACTTCATCAGTGACCTGAATGATGAGACTAAATGTAGTTCCAACATGTTTGTAGATGACATGAAACTGGGAGGAGTGGCCACCAGATGGAAGGCCAACAGAAACCTTCAGAAGTTCAGCAAAAGGAGACACTAGCTCCTATATCTAAGGACAGGTACCAGGACAGACTTGGGGAACAACTAGGGGAACAACTGGCTGGACCAAACTCTGAGGGAGTCCCAGAGAACACTTTGAACATGAACTAGCAGTGTGCCCTTGCTGTAAAGAAGGGCAACATTGTGATGGGCTCCGTTAGGCAGAGTGTTGCCAGGAGATCAAGGGACGTGGTCCTTCCCCTCTATCCAGCTGTGGTGAGATCACATCTGGAGGGCCAGTTCAATGCTGGGCTCCCCAGTACAAGAAGGTTAGAGTTTTACTGGACCAAGTACCCCAGCAAAGGGATACAAAGACAAATAAAGGATAGAAGTCTCTCTCCTACAAGCTGAGAGATGGGATTGTTTATGCTGGCAAAGAGATGGCTCAGGAGGATCTCATTGCTATGTATAAATATCTGATGGGAAGATGTATAGAAGATGAAGTCAGGCTCTTCTTAGTGTTGCCAAGAGAAAGGACAAGAAGCAATGGGTTACTTGTACCTCTGGGATCAGTGTTTGCTTTTGGAACAAATGACTCAGTCACTGCATTGCAATGACATTTTCATTCTTTCTTTCCCCTCCCAAAAAAGGGAGAATTTGGATTCAATTACACCTTCATCCAACTCCAAGGATGATGACCTACATTCAAAAGAAATAATATGATTAAACTTGTTCATTCTGCAGTCAATGCTGAATTAGCACTTCTAAGGTTACACCCACTTCCATGCCCAGATTTATTTATTCTGGCCATACAACTAGGTGTGTGACTATCAAATATTTTGGTGAAATCTCCAAGACTACTTCAGTGCTCATAGCCAATTGAAAAGGGTGATGAAATCAGGAGGAAAAGAAACCATCTCTTATATGTTGCCTGTTGTGTTCAGTGAAATAAATCTTTGTATTTTCAGTGTTGGAAAATTTTTGATTAGATGATTAGATGATTAGATGATTTTTTTTTTTTTTTTTCTGTCTCTGTAGAGACAACTAAATTATGCTTAATATGTGCTGGTCAGTTGGGTTAGGAGATAAACAAGCAGAGGTAAAGGTAAACCATATAGGGATGTGATTAAAAGGAGTTGAAATCATTGTGGGATAAATATATAATGCATTAGAGGCAAAACCAAGACCTGTTGACAAAGGAAATATTTTCTACAGTTACATATTCTCCACATATTTTTAAATAATAAGAAATACTTAAAAGTGCCACTGCTTATACTTAAGAACCACTAAACCACAAGATCACAAGTGAAAACGCACAAGCTGGCACTTTAATAGATGTCAGACTGAATCTCATCCTATTGTTAGGATCGCAGTGGTAAATTAAAGAATACTAAGAAACATTCCTCAAAACAAAAATTATATTGTTGAACTGTTAACACCATTTCTGCTGTGCTTTTGGCCTATTTCCAGGCATGGCTTAAAAGACTTAGTGTAGAAAAGGGATCATTCTCAGCTGCTAATTTATATATGATTTTGGAGAAGAGAGTTAAACAATATGAATGAAGGCCATTTTATATCAACTGGCCTCAGTTCCACAAAATAGAATGGGGATTTTTAATTTACTAGCATTCTATCATATCTATCTCATTTCATTCTATCTCTTGGAGTCGACTTCAAGAGAGCTCATCAAAAACAGAAATGGCAGAAATCGAACATTAGTTTCTATATTGCTTCAGATAAAAAGTGATGCAACAGTACAAAACAATTCTATTATTTTATTGCTCAAAGGAATATTTCCGCTTTAAATACAAAGCAAAGAAACAAACAAACGAAAACTCAAAAATCTATGGATATCAAAGGCATCTGTAGGGTTGTTCATCACAGTAGATAGTATGGCCTAAAAAAACAAATTATTATATCAACATTCCTGATCGTATCAACTCTCTAAAGACATTTTCATGATGGTCACTGTGCCACAGATAACAAAATGAGTCAAATAGCTGAACTCCATCCAGAAATGGATGGAGAAGCGAGGGAGAGTGTCTAAATCAGAAATCAAGATAAGGCACATTTTATCCCATGAACTCATTAAATAGGATCTTTTAGCTGCACTTTTATGACAGCAACTTGACAACTGAGAAAGAGACAATTTCAGTATATTTATCCCTAGTATCATTCCATTAGATTCCTGGAAAAGTAAGACTATATCTTATATTTCTAATGACTTTGATCATATAATTTCTTCTCCCTTAAAATATTTCCCATTTCTTTTTAGTGTTGCAGTCTTCAAACATCCTTTTTTTTATTGATGGTTTCAGATAGCAATGCTGAATTTTGTCACATCTCCTAGGGAACTCCATCCATGGCTTCTCTAAAGCTCAGTCTGCCAGCCTCAGAACATAGGCTTTATTTAAATCTCACCCTGCATGACTGAGAAAACAAATGACATTTACTTTCTAACATCAAAAGAACACCTACAAGTTTGTTAAAACAGTAACTCTAAGAAGTCACAATCAGTTCTAAATGTCCCACTGTGTTGTTCTTATGAAAATTCTACTAATGATCCTAACGAGATATAGAATTTGAAATAAATTTATTAAAAATTTACTCATGTTGCAGGAAATAGAAGGATAATTGCACGTATGGTTAAAAAGCACTGTGGAATTTACTTCTTGGTACATATTCTTAATTTCCCACATGTAATGAAAGATCTCAGCATGTTCCTGTTACTAGGCAGAGTTGTTAGCTGATCAAAATGACGTCAGTTTTGAGTGACACGATACTGGCTATAGCTGTGCATTCAGCTCTTTTTTCCTCATTGCATTAGTTAATTTTTAATTAATTGGTCTATATATTCTTGGATTTCTTTGATTTTCACTTCTTGAATATAGTGATTACTATTTCTGACCTTCTAAATCCTCTAGCATTTCAGTACCTCTTGTCTTGTTCTCAGCCTACTGTTCATCTCCAATTACAGCACTGATTGCAGTTTTTCAAAGGTCAGAGTAAGAAATAGCTCTCAGGTGCAGCAGGACTGTCTGGCAACCTACCAAATCAGCAATCATGCCATTCTTAACACATCTTACAAATGTCATGAGGTACCCCACTAAATTAGTTGTGTTTAAAATGCTGTTGTGTTCTCTTATATTTCGATACAACCATACCCAAAGTACGTTAACTGACAGTCAGTCTGAGTTTGAGACTACTCATTTTTTTTCTATATATATGTGTAGTGTCAAATACAGACAGTCTTTGATCCCTTTTTAGGTTTGGTCTGCCTGCCTCAGTAATTTTTTGACGACAATTTAATCTCAGAATAATGATAAAAGAGAACAATTCTTTCTCAAAGAAGAAAGCTTGAAAGCTGGCCCATCTCTTCTTTTTAGTTCGTTTTAGATTAATCAACTAATAATGTTATCACCTAATAATGCTAGGTAAATGCTAGGTCTGCTTTTATCTTCTCCTTTTACTCTAGATATATACTTGATAACCTTCAGGACTGCCAGCAAATATATCTGTGAATCCATCTTCAGGAAGACAGTAACAAATTACAAGAGCTGTCTAATCTGACTTCACTGAGGGGATGTTTCACATGCAAGAATTATCATCAAATCTAGACAGCTGCAGACTTCAGAGATTCAGAAACACCTTTGAAGAGAAAAAGAAAACAAACCAGTATAGCTTGGAAATAGTTAGCAGCAAGCACTGAAATGATGTCTTGTCTTCTTACGTGCAACTTAATGAAAAGTAAAATTCACTTAGAGTATTAGAAGAATACAGTGGACAGTTTTGGAGTAAGAAGAGTGTTTAAGGGCAAACTATCTGGAGAGTTAATCACAGCTAGTGACAGGAGAACTGTAAATCGGTCATAGTGGGATTCATCTCATTTAACTTTTGGTGTCTGTGACTTAGACATTGCTCATGATGTTTGTGATGCTCACGATATGCTCATCATTCTAAAATCTTTATCCAGCTCTTAGAAACTACCATTTTTAGGACATGAGTTAGCTTTTCCCCTTCTAAAATATCTCCTTTAAAGAAGAGACAAACTATGCTGTATATTTCCGTAAACATGTTAATTGGGTCTTCACTGGTAACACCAGTAACCAGATAACATATATCACCAGTCCTAGAAGCAGAGTCTCTTTGAAGGAGAAAACTCTAAGCACATCATGGGGTCGGTATAGTTTGAAATTCTTCTTTGCAAAATGACAGAGAGATGGCAGGTTGGGCACTTAATCACGTAAGAACTCAGGAAGCTAAGAGTGGCTTCTGATATTGAAAGAATATCACAATATCTATTAAAAGGCAAAAGATAAAAATTTTCAAATTTATTTTCAGATTTGCTTCCAAGGAGAAAATTCATATCTTTTCTTTGTCCCTGAAGAAATCCTATTTTCTTTCCATTTTCAGTGTATGACTTTCATCACTGTGCTAATGGCTAACTCATATATATATCTTAACTATTTTTGAGTCAAAACCATTGAAAGTATATTACCTTGAAAAGATTGTATAGATTAGGTTGACTTGCAAAAGCTATGAATAAACTTGCAAAAAAAATTCTCATAGAATCATAGAATTCTTAGGGTTAGAAGGGACCTTTAGAGATCCTCTAGTCCAACTCCAACATCACTCCAGTCTTCAAAAAAGGCAAGAAGGAGGACCCGAATAACTACAGGCCGGTGAGCCTCACCTCCCTCCCCGGGAAAGTGATGGAGCAGCTCATCCTGGCTACTCTCTCCAGACACATGGAGGAGAAGAAGGTGCTCAGGAGT
>JAVCKT010008957.1:3490-14035 GCA_032273925.1 Rhynchotus rufescens | reverse complement strand
ACTGTTTTTTCCTATTTATATCTATATATTTTAGTTTGGCTGGCAGTTGCAAATCTTTAGACCTTTGGCATTTAGTGCTTTGCCAATCCATCTGAAGCTCTGTCTTTGCCAAATGCCTTGTACTATGAAGCATGGTGACTTAGTTATATATTGTATATTACCTTGTGGAGCTTTGCATGGAAAATAGGGATTGCTCATTTGTATGTTTTAGAAAAACAGTTTTCTGTATCTTCTTACATATTTATAGCCTGTGATAATCCTGCCATGGCACTGTAGAAACAGCATATCCTTGATCAAGTTCACTCCCTAAGCTGGAAATCAAAGATTTTGTGGAGATGGTACCCCATTCCCTCCATGCTCTGGATTAGTATTGGCAAGCTGATTCTATGAAATTTTCAAGTATAGTCCTTAAAAAATGTCATTTATTTTTGAGTCAGCTAAACATCTTCACAGGCATATTTCTATCAATTGTTGTAGTATCTGTTATAGAAACAAAAAAAAACATTAGTACTGCAAAACTGATATATTAGCATGTGTGACTTGGACACATTCTTCAAGTGAAGCTTTTAGCTTCACTGATTTGCAGGGCAGATAAACATATGGTGCAACTAGAGCTTTCTGGCATCAGTCCCTATATAATCTCCACTTAAGCAAGTGCCCAGAATTCTGTAGTTTAAAAAGTTTTCTGTTCTCTTTCATTTTGCTTTTTAAAAGCAAAAATATTTTGCAGCCCCTTTGGACATTGGAGGCAATTATTTTTAGAATTTCTAGAATCTCAGCAGACCTTCTGCTTGCTATTTCAACAAGAGCAGTTAGGCATGCAACAAGCTACAGATTTCCAACCTCTGTAGGCTGCAGAGCTGTTCCTTTCTCTCTTTGCAGATACCATGACCTGCTATATTCTCCCAGTCTCCTAGTTCTCACTCAAGCTCTTAGACATGTCAGTGGTTTTCAGACATTTTTTATCCTGGCTCTAGCTGTAAAGTAGGTCATTTAGACTTAGAAAAGGATTTCTTTTATTTTTCAGATCTTATTCCCAAAATATGTCACTTAGAATTGACTAAAACCATTTTGAGTATTTCCAAAAAGCTAAAACTATGCAGAGTAGTCAAATATTTCATTTAAAAATATTTCCTTCTTTTGCTTTGAAGTGTTTTTCCTAGCAAACTAACTAACTTTGTTTAATGTTAAAATCTATAGGTAAACCTTATACAACCTTATGTATTGTCTTTTTAACTTCCTGTTGTTGAGAAACAGGATTTCTCTGATTTTTCTTTGGTTATTTTTTAAGGTTGGCAAAAAAATAAAAGTCAATCAGAATTCACTTTGACTAGTGAATAAGAAAACAAAACAAACCCAGCAATTTTTTTGCACAGCTCTGCTGCCAGTTCTGCTCCTGGAGGCTATACGCTTATTTCTGCTCTCTCTATGGCTCTGTTTTCACTCCCCATTCTGTTCTTTTTTTCAAGATGAGGAGAGCAGCTTTCTGTACGAAAATAAGAATATGGGAATCTATGTAAGGGTAAATATATCACAATATTGCATAGAACATTCAAGTACAGGGGTAGTGAGTATAATGAGTGAAGTTTACTTATGTGGAAATATCTATGCATATAAGCCTGGGTTCTAGATTACTTGATTTGTTAACTGTGTGCAAATTCACTAGGCCTGTAGATGTTTTTGAGTTGGCCTACCTCTCTTGTATAAGGTGAAGACATGAATAAATATTGCACAGTTCTTATACACTGTGTAGTTTGCTAATTTGACAGCTGAAAATCTATACCAGTATCAACCATAGTGTCTTTCCTGGAATATACACAAAAACGAAAAGGAGTGTTTGTGTGAATATGTATATAAGTTTTACAGTTACACTTATAATTAGCCACCATAATGAAAAAAGACAACCATCTCACTGGGGAAGAGCGAAACTCATTTGAAATTCGTTTCATGGGAGAATCCCACATAGTCCTATGAGATTTGCTAATTGTGTGTTCATTTATCTTCATGGCTAGGGACTTAGGATTTAGCATTTTTAAGTTCTATGAGACTTTAAGTTTTATTAATGCTGAAGTAGATCACATTTCTACAAAAACAAGAGGAAGAGCCTGCATGTTAAAAAACATAGGTCTGGAAAACAGTTACACATTACAAGGAATGTGAAAAAAAAATTCAGCTCTGCCTTTTGAAAAGCTCAATAAGGGGTAATGGATGCTTCAATAAGACATGTATCCAAAACCATGTAGGCAGGAACTTGAACTCATTCCTATTGAAAATATCAACAGAGCATAGCCCTACCAAGAATGGAAATATTTTCCGCTTCTAGGAAGTTATGAAGAAAAACCTGTTTGAGCAGATACTACAAGAAGTATTAATAACAGTTATAGTTTCATTGGCCTTCATATACAACTAAGACTAGGTGCCAAACACACTCCAGCAATCTTCTGAAGATTTAGTGCTGAATCTGTAAATGTACAATCCTGGCATTTTAAGGTAATTCCTTCACCCATGGTGGTCATCATCTTCCTCAAGGTATACTCTGTGAAGGCCTGGGTGCTGGAAATGACCATCAGCAAATTGCATTTCTCTTTAGTGAGTCCCAAAATGTCACAGGCTCTCACAGCGGGTCAAGAGGACAATGTGAAGCTTGATATTGTAGCACTAGCTGTTGTGAGGATGATCAGCCCTTGCTCCTTTGGGACTAGACATGATGAAAGTTGTCCTGGATTTTGTAGTTTCAAGTTGACTCCTGCAGATGCCAAAATTGCAGTAGCTGGGTCTGCAGCTTTCTAGTTGACCAGTGAGTTGTTCACTTCTTTCTGGTGCAAAGCCATCCTAAACATATTCCTGTCTTCTCCTTGAAATGCAGACAGATTAATAAGATTATTCTTGAGGGGAAAAAAAGATAAAATAAAAAAACATGCAAGCACTACTAATGCCCCAATTGCTGGCATACTGTTATTTGAAAAAGCAGTCATCTTCCCGAACCTGATCTGTTTCTGTCATTTGAAATAATAACAACCTTTTAAACAAATTCTCTCACAAGCTGATGTGACATTGCACAAAATCAGAGGAAAATATTTCGTATTAATTAAAAAAATGTCTCAAACTCCAGAAACCAATTAACTGGTAAAAAATAAAAAATGGGGTGATACTGCTTTACAAGTAAATCATGTCTGGAAACTTTGAAGAATGAAAAAAAAACAAAGTTCTTAGAAAATTATTTTCAAAAGGAATTATCTCTTGGAAATGAGACTTATACTAGTCGTGCAGAACAGATGTAGAATTCTGACAAAGCACTGAATCCATGTCCACCTGAGTATCATTTATACTAGGAAGCTGGAGACATTATCCTCATGCCCATGTGTGAATCTGCTTCCTAACGTTAGGATCAGAATGGATACAGTAACACCCATTTCCATGTGTGGGCATTTGAAGTTGTTTTAAGTCTCTACATCTCTCCTAGGGGAAAAAAAGTCCTAGAAGACTCTTTTTTTTTTTTTTTTTCTGAGGGAAGAGCTTTTTATGACTTTCAGCGGTAGTTTAATGCTCAGTGTACATCTATACTACAAGTGAGACATTTCCCTATCTGGCTTCCAACTCGTAAGAACTCTTAGAGTACAACAGCAGAAATGAGTAGCATATCTCCTTCATCTTCCTAATACTTACATGCTTAGAGCCCTTAAACTGGGCGTGGTAGAGACTGAGCACAGCTCTTCTCTTAGAATTCCTATTTTTTATTCCTTCCTTTTGATACTATTCTACTCCATATGGAGTAATAAAGTTGTCTTTGGAACGAAACCAAGATTCAAGTTGCCTTGTTGAGTTTACCAACCAAAAGACATTATGAGCTACTGAAGTTTGCCTGTGCATCAATTACATGCATTATAATTATCTCATCCACAAAATGAGGATTATAATAGACATATACAGGGGGAGGGTTGGTTGTTTAATGTTTGCAAAGTACTTCTGAATGTGTCAAAAAAAATCACCTGACTCCTAACAGGGTGATCAAATTATTCATTATTTTTAACTATAAAACAAGACTGTAGGTATAACACTGAATTAGGAGCAATAGATAAGTCAGTATTAAAATAGACAGGCAAAATTCATTTTTTTACATTGATTGAAATCCAAAGAAACAACCTGAAAACCCAGTGATGCTATTATTTGACATTAATATGTGCCAAGTCACCTAACTGTAAGGAAACTGAGCTATTTACAGTAGATGTCAAATTAAACCAAGAGTGTGACAAAAAATGATTCATTATTTTATTTCCAAAAGTGCAAAACATAATGCATCATTATAATTCCTCCCTTCAGAGAATAAAATGTCATCCTCACTGTTTATGGAGTAACACTGAGTTTGGAAAAACTTTGCAGCTGCTATAATTCTTTATCATATAACAAGAATGTACTATATTCACACTTTAGAGAGCTGGTCACTGTTCTCCTTGTATTTGTACAAAAATAAACAAAGATTTAGACAGTCTATACAAGCTCTGTTGTAGGAAAACCTACAGGAAAACTCTGCAGAAAATTTGTTGTTTCTTTTTTACCTGATAAGATTGCTGTTTACATGAATGCAGATGACAGATAGTGTAAGACTGCAAAGACATCAGAGTAAGACTTTAAAGATTTTAATAACTATTACATGTTATTTATTTTGGTTTTTCAAATTGATTTACCTGAAAATGGAGAAAATCAAGGCAAGATATAGTTCCTTGTATTAGAAGGAAAAGAGAAAAAGGGGGTAACCTCATGCTTTTTCTTGTGCGTGTATGTGACTAGAGGGAAATTGTGTTATCTAAAATAGGTCCTTGTGGATGTAAACCGAAATGCCAAGTCCTGGTGGTGCTCAGACTCTGGCCATGTCTTGGGCTGGCAGTGAAGCCCTCAGGGCGCATGGTTGGTCTCCAGCACACACCTTGCAGGCAGCAATCTATCTGATGAAGCAACGTTACTTTGTTGAGTCGGATTCCTCTATCACAGAGTGCCAGGAGCTTAAAGGGGAAACTCTGAATGGAAGAGGACCAAATCTATACCAATTTTCTAAACAATAGCAAAAAATCTGAGCAGATAACACTTTCACTACATCTCAGGAGCTTTCCCGTGGGTAAGTCTGGCTCCTTGCACAGCCAGAGGCTTTCCGTGGCGCACAGGACCCCCATGCACCCTGCCGGGTGCCTCAGGGTGCTCCCAGCACACCCAGGCAGTGTGGCCAAAGGCGACTTCCAGACTGGTAACAAGGCAACTGGGTGGTCGGGAGGCTTCAGAGCACGTGGGGCTCACGCCTGCTCTTGCTTTCCTCCTCATTTGTGGCAGCGTCATAACCTGATGGCTGAGATAACTCTTTTACTTTTTTTTTTCTTTTTCTTTTTATTTTTTTTTTTTTTTGCTTGTGTTTTTTGTCTTTTTAAGCATACAGCAGAACTAGAACTTTTCACTTCTGCAATCATGTTTAAGTGTGGTTTAATCTGAAGTAGCTTCTGATTTTAGTTTAGCAGTGCACTATGGTGAAAATAATCGCAAATAGGCTAAAAGCAATGTATCCTCCCTTCATAACATGTATTCTTCTACATCTAAAAAGTCTTGTGTAGTGTTTCATGTCCAGGAGAAAAACAAAATGTCATTGCTGCTGCCTTGTGAGCTCATGGACACCCTTGTGAGGGCACCTAAGTGCCACCAGTGCCGCTACAGAAGCATTGCTCGGAGGGTGGTGCCCAATAACCACATCCTGCATCAGAGCATGCTGTTTTGCTCTTGCACAAAGCCTGGGAATATTGTTCTCAGCACATGGCCATGAGTGCTCCTGGTGGTCCCTGGGAAGCATCCTGTGCCTTTTGCAACATCAGGCTGATTTTCTCTCGAGGTAATTGAATCCACCAGGCTGATGGCACTAGCGCATGGATACGCCAGTAAAGAAGGTTGTCTGTGGGAACACAGTCATTGTGGTGGCTCCTGTGGATGCATCACTTTCCAAAGTAGTTCAGCTAATGAAATTCTACAACTATTAGAATAAATGGTAATTGCTATATTGCATAGTGACAGGTCTCTGGGCTAACAAACATTTTTAACTATCGACAATCCAAGTTTATTTTACTCAGTTTTGCTGCCAGAGCACACACTGACCCAGTAGATTGGTAAGCCCTAGCATTCATTGATAGGCTGAGACTCTGAAATTTCCATGCAATGCCCAGTTAAAAACTCTATAGTGACCTCATCCAAAATTATGAGTATCAGGAAACACTAAACAAAATTATGCTGCATATACATGCATTCCACATAATAAGTGGAAAGAATAGTGGCTATGGCCAATTAATAATTGTGCATTCAACAAAAAGATCTTGAGTTTCAGAGTAGAAGAGTTAATATCAGTCCTGGAGAAAGGATGAAATTCCAAACAGTTGAGATGGACCAAAATAGAAGAAATTAATTTAGTCAAACATAATAACATACCTTGAAGGCAGGACATTTTTCCCTCTGATGATATTCATCTTCCTGAACAAACCAGCTCTGAAATTAGGAGAGCTTTTAATTTCTTCCACAATAAGAGAAGGTAATGAGTATTTCACACCCACTTGTACAAACTGCATTTGCAGGCAAAGGTGGAGATACTTAATGAAAATGCCATACTGCTACATTTATCACGTTTAACGGGCTAGAGGAAAATTGCAGGTTCTTCCATCAGAGCAATTAATAAAAAAAAATAGGTGTTAATGGATGAAATTTTAGTCATCCACGTATACATATGTATTTACATGTATGTGTGCACTCTTCTCCCTCTCAGCAAAAAGCTTTTTTTTTCAGCTGGTATTGCATTCCTGTAAGAAAGCAAAACATTTTAGATGGACAAGATTATAGTTTTACTTCTCATAAATCCTGTAAAAGACCTGAGAGAAAAAGTGCAAAACAAGAAAAAAAAATCTGAAATAGCTCATTATAAGCCTGTCTATCAGGCTCTTTTCAGCAGCTCCAGATTGACAAGAAAATCACTTACTGATCGACAGCTTGGCAGGTATGAACTTTCTGAACTACAAATTGTCAGAATTGGCATTTTATCCATTAACAGTAATTGTAATAATGAAACTGGAACCAGAGAATACAGTCTTTCTTGCAAATAGTATGACACTAATTTTATATTTATGCGTAGTATGAGGCTATTAGGTTTGTGATAATAGGATTGTGAAATAGGATATTTGTCATGCTGGTGCACCCATTTAAAAGAACAGTATGGTTTTAGTACCTATAAAAGGATATTTTCCAACTAGAGCACCAGGTGTGTATTCAAAGGAAACAACAGAAATTCATTCATATTGTGCCATAGCTGAATTCTCCTTTGAAGCAATAGGCATCAACATGAGCTGTGCTGAGCTGCTTCAGTCTGCTTCCTAAGGCTTTCCCTCCGCTCGCTGTGCTTGTACGTGCGCAGCCAACCCATAGGCAGCCCAAGAGGAGGATCGCCCACCCACCACATCCCGGCACAGAGAGCACAGCTGGAAACAAATGGCTTGCAGTAGGGAGTCCCCATCCCGGGGAGCTGCCCGTCTGTGTTGAGAGAAGGAATGAAAGGGAGCATGTGTTTCTCGCATAGACATATTTCCCCTGGGAGTTAGACCGAGCACGTCCCACTTATTTCACATGGGCTACTGCAAAGCCGGCACTTCGTTAAGAGCTTGGAACTTTTTTGTAGGATGAGTAGGAGCGGAAGTAGCCTGGACGTGGGAAGGCATTACGGTCCATTCACAGCCCTGAGGTTACCCTGTCATCCCATCAGTCATTCACGTACTACTCTGTGCAAAAAGTCCTATACTAGACCAGGTTCTAGGGGTGTATCTTCAGAGGGCAGCTTATAAGGACTTAAATCCAAAAGAAGACAAGAACAAGGAATCATCTAATTCTCACCTTATTATGTTAGTTCTCACCTAAGAACTAACATAATTCCAATCAGTGCAGCAAAAAACTTTAATAAAAACACAAAAACAGAACGAGAAAAAGGGATCACCATTACGTTTCATGCTTGAAGAGCCAGCTAGATAAGTGATATTTCTGAAAAAGTAGATTTCATTTAGAAACACTTTCTGTAGACTCAAGCAGTTTTTTTTTTTTTTAAATACAGCAGCTTGCAGCTGGAGAAAGAGCGCTGTGACTTTCATGTGTAATCACACAGAATTAGTTTTAATGGCATGATGAAGAAAAAATACAGTTTTCCTGAAGAAAGACTTTCTAAAGAAAGAACTTGCAACTTTGGGGAACAGGATCTAATGTAACAGATGTCTCTGATAAGACTAAATAATTCCAATTTTTTCTCACTATCGTTACAACTTGTTCAGCTCCAGGGGGTTTGTTGCAAGTCAGACTGCACAGGGAGAGCCCACACAGCTGCTCCGGTTTTCATTACAAGCCTGATCAGTTTTGCCAGCAGAACCAAGTTGGTTGGGACATTTTATCCAAGTGGAAACAATGGCCAAGAATGAAATAAACATTTATTTTTTTATTTTATTTATTTATTTGTTTTTTAAACAGCTATAGCTTTAACTACTCCAAGTTCTTGTAACCCTCCGATGTTATCACATGTTTCTTTTGGCTTTGTTTCCTTTGCAAAGGACAAAGGAAAAAGGAAGGTGATAATAACAGAAAATAAATAACATAAAAGGATGGGACTAGTAAATACACGTTTCCTGTGAATCTAAATACACACTGGAGAGAGACAATAAGGAGAGCTGTGACTCCCGACTCCCTCCAGGTCACTTGCTGCTATTTGAAGGAGATTGCAAACACATCCACAGGTACCACAGAGACAGGACAAATGTCTTACTCTTCCCTCTAAAGAGAAAATATCTTTTGAATAAAGAGTATATTTCCCTATTCTTTTTCTTGGCATACAAGCGCCTTTCTTGGCCACAAAGTTTGTTACATTTCACTCATCTCTTTTGCAGTTAGAGAATCCTACCAGGATGAGAAAACTTCCTCTGACTGAACCCTTGCTCATCTACTAGCACACCATGTTAATCCCCTTTCGGCATATACCAACATGCTGCTTTTTGGAAATATACACAGGGCAAGCAGACATTTGGGCAGACGTATCTATCCCATATCACCAAGCTAATTAAGCCAAACACAATTCTTGGAGAAATCCTTGAAGAAGAAAACCTGTACAGGAAATGTTTTCATTCTGCATTTCATATGGAGCAGTTTTGTCATGGAGAATATCAGGCACTGAAGCAGTCAGATAAAGTATAATTTGTTCAAGGAAAAAATAAAGGTGGGTTATTTACATGCTTGAAATACAAAATCATTATGTGTCATATCCTTTCAAATGAAAAGTCTATCAGACTGTAATGATTACACCAGCTGCACTAGATTGTTTCTGTTACCAAAACTTTGCAGTGAAATAGTTAACAAGCCTGGCTTTTACATTGTCAAAAGCAGACTTCATTGCTAGCATCCCACTGAGATGAATGAAGGCAGCTTATGTCTAGTGTTATTGTTTCCATGTGTTTGGCTCCAGACTCGAGCCAGTATTCCCTCAGTTTATACTTGAAAGGTTATCTTCACAACCAGAAGAGACAGAAACTTTCGTAAATATACATATGTGTAAAGAGAAGGGCAAATACAGGTTAACTCCACTTATTCAGTTCCAGCTTTCCTAAATTACTGTTTAGATAGTTATAGTGAAAAGAATTCTGTTTACATAAACTTCTGATTATCCAAGTGGCTGAGACGTCCTTTATAATGTGTTTGCCCTTTATTAGGTATACAAGGCAATTTGATCAATACTAACATAATTTTACCTCATATTTAACAATTTTAAGCATTTCAGAATAGGAAATGAAGATTCAGCTAACAAAATATACAGTATGGAACAGGAAAAAGTATACAATCAGGAACTGAAAATGGAAGGAATAATGTTTGATTATAATTTTGACAGAAATATAGTGAGTATCTGCATTTAGGTAAAGATATTGCTTATAAGGCAATATTATGTTCATAACAATGCTGTTCCAAGAGAATGTGTGTTTAAAGAGTACAAGTGCCTCAGTCAGAGTCATTTTTTCTTGTAAATCTTCTCAAAGCCTGGCTTAGTTTTTCTTCCTCCATTAGTAACTTGCTACTGAAGTTTCTGCATGGAAGAGTGCACATTATTGTGCGTTACCTGAGCTTCCCCAGAGACAAGAAGGATTTGAAAACAGCTTATACAGATCGTTATTTCACTCTACCTTGAAAATTATCCTTCTACTCTGAATGACAGGGTTCAGATAAAGGATAATTATTGAGGTGTTTCTCTTAGGGAATGGTAATAGTGCTGAACAGAGTATTGCCAGAAACACCTATTTTTACTTTTCTGCTGATTAACTAACTTCCATTAACTTCTGATATAGTCTCATGTGTACTCTCTAGCTATAACATATCACGTTGTTTTTTTATGTTCTGCAATAGTTACTAGTAGCTCAGGATTTTTTTTCTCTTATAGATATAGCCTTTTTTCTTTATTTCTTTTTAACTTTAAATCTGATCATTCCACAGCCACTTAATAGTGAGCTGGAG
>JAVCKT010008954.1:24367-39954 GCA_032273925.1 Rhynchotus rufescens | reverse complement strand
GCAGTTTTAATAATAACAACAGGATCTGTGCTCTAAATTAATCTAAAAAATTCATGATAATTCATATGAAAACACTGGTTGCTGTATTGCAAAAAAAAAAAAAAAGGCAAGCTAGATGAAGAATTGCACATGTTCTGATGAATTTTCTGCAGCTTCCACACTGCAGCAGGGAGCCTCCCAAGCGCAGCCCGGTGGCACCGCTGCCATGGAAAGGTCCTTCATCCCTGGCAGGGCTCTGTCCATGGGCCTCTGTAAAGACTGGCATTTGCAGCCTGCCCTTTAAAAACCGTTTATTTCCCGTTCTTCTCGTCACATAAAAGTTACAGTCCGTATAAAGGCAGCCACGGAGCTGTTCTTTCTTGCTGATACCACAGTTAAATACAATGAACTACATTTTACTCCAGCATGAAGTGCATTCACTTAAATGAAATGATGTTGCTGGAAGCAGGAGAGAAAAAAAAAAAAAAAGCTCCAATTCAAGAGAATCCCTTTAATGCACATCATTTATTTTAATCTCTTACAAGTGCTACCATATGACTTTTAACAGCTTAGGCTTGGCAAGTCATTAAGATAAGTCGTGCTTATGAGAACAGTGTGCAAGCAAAACTCATTCTTATTTTCTTTAAACACACATATTTTCACGTGTACTCGGTGGTCTGAGTAGTTTTATTGCCTTTTTGGTCTCTCAGCGCACAGACTTTAGCTGTGGTACTTTATTAATTCCTGGGCTTTACTGCGACATTTTTAAATACGACTCCCAGCTGCTACACATAACTATGTTTCTTTTACAGTTTGCTATGACCACTGGCGGGGACCAAAAAGAAAAATCCCAGCTTTGAAATATACTTTATAGCCGAACAGAAAGAATAGCTAGTATTCATGAAGTAATTGGTTAAGATAACAGCTTCACAGTGAAATATATTCTCATGTCAAGATCCCCATAGCTACTTTGATTTTAATTGCAAGAAAGACCACAGATTTCTTTCTCCAACTCCTAGGAAAAGCATATTGTGAAAGGAACAACTATCACATGGGTGAAACCCATCTCTAGGCTCCAATATGCTGAAATGTTTTAAGTTGTAAAAAGGAACCAAAAGGCAGCAGATGCCAGGAGGCACGGCTTTCCGCATGCACCCAGCACGGGATAGGCATTTGGATGGCTGGAAGAATTAACAAGAGGCAAATTGTGGTACGTTTGCAAGGAAGAAAATACTCCTTAGGTAAAAACATATGAGGTTATAAATGAATCTTGCAACTGAAAATTTTCTAATACAAAAAAAATCCTCCCAAGTGGGTGACATCATTGCAAGAAAGTGAGTATCTTAACAAGAAGGTAGCAGGGAATGGTTGAACAAATGGCAAAGCCTCAGCTACAGACAGGTAATAATGAGTAAGCGTGATGGATAACCCACCCTGGAGAAAACAGGCTAAATCAGAAATGCTGAGCTAGGGGGAAGTAAACAAAAGTTACTAAATTGTGCTACTCTAACACTTCCCATTCCGAGAGAACACATGAATCATAGATAAGGCTGAATATTTGTCACAGCTGTGATTTCAGCATCAAAAAGAAATAATTTTAGCCCAGATTTGAGGGGAGTTTCCAGAAAATGTGTCCGTTCAGCTAAACGGATACTAGACTGCTCTGTGATCTTGTGCAAGTTTCGCTGCACACGGCTTGGAGCCCGCCGAGCACGAGGCGCTCGCTTTGGGCGCCCGGTGATGATCAACCTGGTGACACGAGTGTCCTGGGGCCCCGTTGCACAAGGCCAAGGCGCCCGGCTCGCTCGGCTCACGAGCTCTGCTTTGATGGGTTTTGAGCACCCTTAGACTTCTATATACATTGAATATTTTTAATTTCCAAAATGAAGAAATGCCAGTAATATAGACATACAACTGAAAACAGCAAGCTATATTTTTTTTCCATTTTTTTCTTTGTAAAAAAAAAAGTCATATTCTCGTGTTTTCTGCTGGGACAAAATCGTGTTTTTTTATTCTTGGCAATGACAAAATCCAAGTTCCACCCGCAATCCTGACTCACAAAGAATATATGGGAGGGGAAGTAGCCTAGCTTTACAAGGCTGCGCTAAAAGCTACAGCTGGCACCAAAAAAAAAAAAAAATGTACAATTTATTCTCCAAAAATATGATTTGGGAGTAAACAAAGTATTTGCAAGTTCAGCATGGATTTTACAACAAATTAGGAAAGAACTGAAATGTCAGAAATAAATTAAAAACTAATAAAAAAAAAATTTTATGTGAAAACGTTTAATCTAATCCTAAGTTATTTTTTGCACATTTTCAGTTTAGGAACTGAACTGAAAATATAATTCTGATGAAAAAGTGATTCTCCCCATGCTGGTGCTGAGGCTGCCCAAATCCCTAGCAGGACATTCGGAGGTGCCTAAGTGCTCTCAGGGTAACTTCAGCCCCTATGGGTTCAGTTACCCTTTCACATCCTATTTGGGCAATTAAAAAACCCCTAAGGAGACGAAGACGCAGCCCTCCTTCCCACTGGGCTGCAGCAGCAGCCACCCGTGTCCGGCTAATACCATTTTTCCCGTCTCTCTGTGTCCTGCCCGGAGCAAAAGGGGTTTATCTGCCGGCGAGGCCCCCGAGCTGGGAATGGGGGCTCGGAGCGGGGGCCCCTCCGACCGCAGCTCCCACCCTAGGCAGGAACATGCCCAGGAAACCTGCCCGAAATAGGCCCCGTTCTTCCACACCTCCCACTGCGCCGTGCGCGCGGCTCCCGAATGGAGCCCGCCCGAACGGCGCTCCGCAGAGATCCGGGGAACGCATCAAAAGGCCCATATGGTTTTGCCAAATCAAGTATGCAGAACTGGGTAAATTTAGCCGTGTGCTTCAGAGCTAAAATTTCTCCCGTTTGACCCAAGTGGAAGGAAGGGAGTCATGAGGCTCCGATGCAGACATCAATCTGAGTAACCCTTGGGCTCGGGCAGGTCGGAAAGCGATGAGTAACGCGCTCTGGGATGTGTGGAAACAAAAGGACACCGCGGGTATCGAGGGAGGGCACTGGAATATGAAAGCACAAACCAGACAGGTCGCAGCAGCGCTATTTTCTGTGCCATATTTAGGTAGTGAAATTACAAGTGACAAGTGGTTGGCACTTCGACAGCTGGGCCTACGTTTCCAAGTTTTTCTCTTGCAACTCAGAAGGCTGCAAGCTTTGTTTTAGAGGAAGGCTGAAATTCTGTCATAATAAGACCAGAGATGAAGGCTCAAAGAAATATTAAATGTTGAGCATTATAAAAAGCATAAGCAAACAACCGAGCGAGGAGGAGAGCACTCCAGGAAAGGCTTCACGAGCCACCGCACACTTTGCACACTCTATTTCCATGTGCAACGGCCACGGATCAAGGGCCTTTCCTGCTGTCCCCCTGGTTCCTGCTGCCTTCGGAAGCTGAGCACAAGGTTGGGCTCAAATGCCCCCAAATCCCTGTGCCCCGAGCTATCTGCATGCACATCTTGCTGGAGCACATCTCGGACACGAGCTCTTCATTCTCCTCTCCTTCATTCCTCTCCTCCCTTTGCTGGTTAGAGGTTTTAGCATCACTTCCTGCTCCGAAGAAATCGTGGAAATCAAGTGGTCAAAAAAAGAAACCTCTAATCTCAGTAACAGCCCAAATATTTCAACTTTTTGCTCTGGTTTAAAGGAAGCACAAACTACACTCATGTACACAACTACTTCATTGGTAGCTTGTCTTGCCTGTAAATACACTAATCCAGCCCTCTCCATATACACCAAAATGTACAATCCATGCAGCTGGAACACTCAGGATTTTCTTCGGCAAACAGTGAAATCCCCCAGGATCCTGCAGGTTAATACCAGCAGTGAACAAAAAGATAGTTTTGCCTTCCGAGTTTGTGCTTTTACAAGACCTTTACATATTCAAAAAGATAATAAAGCTTTTCAAAATATTAGCCTATCGTTATAAATCTTTCACCAACCTTTCTTTCCCTCTTGAACCTTTAATTAAGTCTCTACACTCCTATGAAGCAGCAGAAGTATAAGGGATGCAGAATATTTTCTTATAAATAACAAACTGCTCAAAAGGCATAGGTTCCCTAAGAGCTATTTCATTAGTCCTTGAACAAAAGCCCTTCAAATAATTCCTTTATTTTTTATTTATCCTTCGCAAATATCAGATTCTAATCCTCCTGTACCAATGTATTCCAGCATTAACAATAAAAAAATGCAGTTTCTTTGGATTTTGGGAGGTTGTTTTTACAATGAATACATAGATAAGACCATGTAGGATTTCCCTCATGAAATGTGTTCACAGACACAAAGGAAGTGTGAAAATGGTCCTCCTCAACAGATCTTAAATTCTTTTACAAATAAATTATTCTTTAACAGATGGGGAGCTGAGATTCAGGCAGATAAAGTGACTTCCCTCAAGTCACCCAGCAAGGTATTTGAACCAAGGTTTCTGTCTCGCTAACGTTTTGCTCTCGAGGCTCCCAAGGACTAGATCAAACAAATCCACTATGTGTTAGGACTTCAAGAATGATTTTATTGCATGAGAATACAAGTTGTGTTTGGTAGGAGTGATAAATCCCTTCAAAAATGCCGCTTGGGAAGCTGAACAAGGAAGGGGAGAAGATGCTAGTGTACAAAGTGTGGAGGGCAGAGCCCGGATGTACCTTGTTGGAGATGCCTAAGTTCTCTGCATAGTGGCCTGGAGAACCTGTATGAGATCCTGGGGCAGAACGCGAAAAAAAAGTCTATTTAACTTAAAACTTAGGTTCTCACCTAAGGTCTCTCTCATACATTCATTCTCAGCTATTTCGTCTTCTCCAATGGGCCAAAGAGGCCCACAGAGAAGAGTTCTGAGTGTTGGGCAGTTAAAAATACTGATATTATTTAACATCATGCAGTAGAGCTTGTAACACTGAAAGATCAGAAACTGCAGAAGAAACACATTTAGAGGAGAATCTTACATCTTCACAAGCAAATCTTATCTTCCACTTCAGAGGAAGACTGTGATTTTGAGAAACCAATATATATATATAAATACATATATATAATTATATATATATATAAAAATGGTATTTTATTTACTGTTAAATAAAGCGATGCTTCACTTCTCACTTTCTCTTGAGTGTTTTCTGAAAATATGCACTTATTCTGCCTGCGCTATCATGCTTATTTAAGATTCCCATGATACATGAATACAGGAACAAAAGCAGAGACCACAGTGAATGCAAGACACTCATTTTCCCCACAGAATTGTTTGAAGTATAAGTTCTGTGCTTGGTTGATTGAACATTTGTTTTCTTTACATTTTGGTATTTGGAAAGAAAATAGATGGCCCATAGTTAGCAAAACACACATTTCAGACCAAAATAACCAACTGTCCTTATCTGTTGTTCGGCAGTCTGCAGTAACTCTATCTCTACAAATAAATTTCTGTTTTTTTTTTTTTTATATTCGGACTAGTGGCAAGAAATTCCCTTGAAATGAGCTCAATAACAAACACTTTAGCACTATATTCTTGAGGTGTGAACTGAGAAGGACAGCAATTATTGTTATTATTTGCCTGTTTAAACAAAAGTACGAAAAGTCTAAGATACATCTACATTATCAAGTTAGACTCTGTTACTTGACACATATTTAATAAACTAAAACAAGTCATACATGGAAACCACTATGACTGCACCACGGTTATCATTAGTTGGTATGCCTAGTGTTTCTTGGTGGTCTGATTTCACAGTTTCATATTTCAAAGGCTATGAATGAAGACAGTTTTACAGTTGCTCATGGCTTCTTGCCTGAAAGGCCTCTTTAACAGCGCTGAAACCAGTAGGCTTTAATGTTGGATCCACCTCATCTTACCAGAGACTACTGAAGCACATTTAGGGTGGTATTTCAGAGGAGAATAATGCAACCTTTTCCAGTCTGAACATACACATCACTTATAGCTGCACAACGCTCCTCATACATCTCAGCAGGTTTCGTTCAGCTAGGAGTGTGCCTAACATACAGTCCAAATTACAGGTCAGCTTTGCAGCAATCGTTAATTAGCAGCAATGCAATAGCCTGTGACCATGAAAGCTTTGAAATAATTGTCTGCTTTTCTTTGATGCAGACCAATTTCTACTGTTCAGACCTATTCAAAGCCCTACAGACAGGGTATAGTGCAATACTTAAAAGGTGCTATTTCAGCAACTGGAAACTCTTTCTTGTATTGCAGCTAAATATTATGGAAGGATCATAGAAAGGAAAAGACCTTCAGCTTTATGAGTTCAACAGAATAGTCCTGTACTGAAGACATATCTGAATACTTCAACTGAAGAATAAATATTGAACTAGTAGATCTGGAAAACGACTTACCAGTACTTTATGTTTTGGAGGATGGGAAAGACTTGACATTGTTTGTGCTTAACATCAAGGTCTACATCTTTTCAAAAGATTTGGAACCAGATTCTTAAAGCTCCCCAAGGTGGAATTTCTCTTCGGCAATTCTCAAAGCACTGACCTCCTGGTTCCAAAACAAGTTAGTTTTCTGGAGAAGGCCACCCAGGGCATGGAGAGACACACGACTGCAGCAGGGAGGTTTATGAGCCCAGCCTGGTCATGTTACTCATAGGCAGTGAAGCCATAAGGCAATTTGCAGGTCCCCTGTAACTACTGTGCTTACAAAACTTCGTACCACAGCACAGCAGCAGCAACCCAAACGAGTATTGCAGGAATGTAACAGAGCATCCTCAGCGTCTGTAGGGCAGCTCCTGCTCTGTGGGTACTCAGGGAGTGCTGGACACCAAGGCTATGGAGGGAGTTCAACAGCACCCTCGGCACCACTGAAAATAGCAGCTATAGAGGGCTACGGAGCAGCTACAGAAACTGGTCTGTATCAAAGAAAAACGGGCAATTATTTCAAAGTTTTCATGTTCCCAGAGGTCTTAGGGGTTCTATTTGAAGTAGGAAAATTAAAGTAGTCCCAATATGTAAATACCTAAGATGCTGTTTTAGACACAAGATATTTGTCTTCAAACTTGTGTATTTTAAGGTCTTCCAAACTTAGACTTAGTAAACACTGTGTTGCGTATTTAGAGGCTACTGGTTTCCACAATTTCTGTAATACATAGGATTTGCATAGAGTCTTGACACTTATGCACAAAACATATGTTTTCTTTCAAAAAGATAGTTTTAGAGATCAGACAGCTCATAACTACTAACCACCCAAGTGATTAATTGAGAGATGATGTCTGGTCTGTAACAAGCAACATGAAACAATCCCATATACAACTCTGTCTAAAGAATGTGTATCAATTTATATAACTTTCTCTAAAGAACATGTATTAATTTATATCATTCGTATGAAATCCTAACAGTGAGTTCTAAATCTCAAGGAGTTTTGTAACATGTCATCAATAGAAACTAAGTGTTGCACATTTCAGAACCAAAATTTCAAATCTTGGAGTATGTGGAAGTGAAAGGAAAAAGACCTTTGTCTCACATTTTGATTTACAAAATAAAAAATGACCATTGATGCTAAAGTGGAGGGCAACACATGGCAATTAATATCACAGCATGGAGTGTAGAGTAAGAGGGTTTAGTAAGACTAAATATATATAGTGCTCATTGCATATTCATCACAAAATACACTTCCAGAATGGGTTTCTGTGTCTGATCCAAAGAAGAACAAGCAGCTTCCACACGCAGCAGAGCCAGGGGTCAATCCCAGCCTTGCAACGTTCAATCCCATCTTAGGTCCTAGGCATCTTCCGAAAGCAGAACGCAGCAGTCAGCACTGAGACAGCCCCATGCTCTGCCATACAAACGGGTACATTTAAATCAGCTTTCAGGAGCAGCCGAGAACTTAGGTGGGAGTAGCTGTAGTTTCACACATACAAAAGAAGCCCTATTAAAAAAAAAAGTAAAAAAGCTAAAGAAGCAGGAAGTGGAGGAGTAAATGACAGCGGTGCAGAGAGGAGAGATGCGTCTCCTTCCATTTAGACAGGCAGACATACTTTTACAATTTAATGGATTAGAAGGACTCAAAGATATTTACTGTCTAGCCACGTAAGTACATTCCAGCTCTTGATTTGCTTTTAGCATTGAAACCAGCCATATATTATATCAATGTGATTCCTGTTTGTTCAAATAAGCGAATAATTTGGGGAGTGTATCAATTGCCTGTTTTTTCATTCCCCTTTTTCCTCTGGTTCTCAATTTCCACAACACGCCATTTGGAAAACTACAGCTGGAAGTACCCGGTCACTCTGACATCTTAAATTTACCCAACTAAGTATTAAACTTATTGATTTAGCCTAGAGCCTAGGTTGTTATGGGCATGGCATGCATTGCTTTTTGGTCCTTGGTGCCCAGAGCTGTGACAGGCTGAGGGCAGCCCTGTATGATCCGAGAAGAAGGAGCAGATTGTCCTGGCCGTATCCTAAAACCCAACTGGTGGATGCATCTGAGACAGCTTCACTCGTGTTTTTATGGGAAAAGAAGCATAAGTAGTTCTGGAACAGACGGAAAAGTTGTGTCTAGTGTCAAAGTCTGCAGCTTCTGAAGTGACCGCTTCCTGCCGTGCCGCAGAGCAGCGGCTGACGTTATTCCGGAGAATCTCCTGAACCATGAATTTCTGGCATTGCAGGGCTCAGAATCCAGCGAGGCGGTGGAAGCAGAAAGATCAGTCATCTAAATTCCCATAATATTGACTTGAAACAAAATACAACCGCATTTACTCTATTGCTTTGGCGTGGGTTGGTTTGTTTGCAGTCAAACCGCAATTTATACTGGCTCCTCACATATTGATATGTTGAGGAAATAAACAGTAAATACTATTTCCAATCCATCTGTTTAACTTGTTAGAAAAACAGCAGTCAGAGGCTTTTTGGAATTGTGTTTTTTCTGCACACAGACGAGGAAGGGACTGGATTTCTGTGGTGTTTCTGGGGGGTATGTGGAAGGAGGGGGGACCCCGGATGGGCAGCAGGGCAGGGGACCAAGGGCCGGGACTCCTCATCCAGCAGCAGCCACCACGGAGAAAGCGGAGCCAGGCTGCACCTGCCAGCATTCCTGTGCTGCGGAAAGATGGGGCATTTGGGACAAAAAAGAAACCCAAAAAACCTTTTTAGATTTCCTAAATCTAAGAAATTTTTATTGCCAATGAATAAAGAGAAAAAAAAAATCATTGGTTTGACTCGTGTAAAATAAGACAGAGCCAGCTGCTTCTACAGGTTCCTTCAGACTGTTTGCAAAATCTGGGCCAGCAAGTACCTTTTTTGAAGCACTGAAAGTGTTCAGATGGATCTGAGTTTTACACTCCATCCCAAAGGTATGTCATGAGCTAATTTAAACCATCGGAACTGCAGAGCTAGTGCTGAAGCCAATAAAAACATTTCATAATTATTTTTGCTTCGTTTTTTTTTTTGCCAGTACCAAATGCCAGCGCTGCTAAACTTCAGCAACATGCTGCTTTTTACCAGTTTGGGAAAAAACGCGTACCTAACTCGCAAGATGAGTGCTCGAAACAGGTGTCCGAGGCAGGATACTTCTCAAACCAAGGCTGTGAGCTTTGGGATAGCAAAATTCAGGCACTCACCCCATTTCTAGGGAGACGTCCAAATGACCTTGGTTTTCTCTGTGATTTTGAGCGTTTTCTGCAACAGAATCTTTTCAATTTATTTTAGGCCCATTCCATAAGCCCTGAAACTCTTGCTAATTTCTGGGGTTTCATTTTCCCTTGTACTCTGCCTTAGTCAACTACAAGATTTTTTTTAAAAAAGCATTTTCATATTCCCTTGTTTTTCTGTTTGTTTTGTTTAACATCCAGTCCTGTACCAATGAATTAAAATACATAAACAGCCTACAGCTGTTCAGCCCTCTAAAGCCTGACACCCCCTCCGCTGGGGACTACAGCCTCTTTTTTTTTTTTTTGTCTCTGACTTTCTGCAGACTGAAATCCAATACTTTTGTCTGCATCTGCTCCTAAAAGCCATTTCTCCCCAGCCACAGAGCAGTCCCCTGGTGTCTCATTAAGCACATTTACATTTGGCTCTTAAACTCCTAAACAGACCATTTCATGCCTAGCAATAGCACTGCTGAAAGAAGCACTCTGCTCACGGCTTAGGTCCTGACACGAGGTCTTTGCCCATCATGCAGAGCACGCAAGCGGAATCACAAATCAAAAGTGGCTGTTCTAGTACAGACATTTCTTTAGTAATATTTTTCATTATTTTTCTATATTTCTGTTTTTTTTTCATTTTTTTTTTTCTATATTTGTGTGTTTTCTGTATTAGAGAGCCATGACATTTAGCCAAAAGACACGGGCACAAAGGTGAGCTGTGGGTCTGTGCAGCGCTCTCCGTTCTGGCTCCCGGGGTGAAAGCCCACGTGCGGCGCGGGCTGCTCGGCAGCGCTGACAGTGTGAGCGCAGTGCTGTCACCACCAGCCTCTTCCATGTCACCCCACTTGAAAAGCCAGCGTACCAGACCACCGCAATCTAATTAAATGCAATTAATCAGCTCTGAGGCAATTCCGTCCAAAAGTCCCCACTAAAGCTTTTCAGGTGGCAGGAATGTCAGGAATTCACGGTTCTGGCACGCAACAGCAGGAAGTAATTCCAGGCTGGCTCCTACAAGTCATATTGGCATCAGTTCAAGGACTTCTATTGATCATTCCTGTGGTGGCACAAAATAAACAACAAAGAAGAAGGCAGCAGGTATTCAGGAGGAGAGACCTGAATTGCTTGGGATTTAACAGCAGCAAATAGCATCACAAGGGAACAGCAGCTCAACCTGCAGAGCTCAGGTGCAGTTTGCTCAGCACAAGAAACTATCTTTAATCAGCTGGCTGTGCTATTTGAACTACCTGCAAGCTCCAACGTTCAGCTCCAAGAAAAATAAATTGCAATAGAGTTAACGAAAGAAGTCAGGTTTGTTCTCCAGAGTCAATTGGCACCGCTGCCTTGGTTGCTGCTGTAGGCCAAAAATCTATGGCCAAAAGCTAAAGGTCTGTTAGACCTTGAGGTTTCAAAGCACAGGTTCCAAGTCAGGGACATCTATCATCATCTGCAGCTGGTAAGCTAAACCAAAACACTTTTGATTCCTCCATAGGAGCCTCCAGTAGCACCAGTTTTGGGTGGGTTGTGCCTTGGGATACATCACCACTAGAAGATGTCGTGTCGGATGGTCTGGTGGCCACGGCAGCACAAGAGACACCTCTCCAGTATGACTGGGGTGATGCCCAAATGGACCCAGTGCCTTTTTCCCACACTTTGGAGGGTATCACTAATCCAAGAGCATTAACATCAATTGTGCTTCAAGGGCACAGCAAAATCCACGAAATATTAAGACCATAAAGGCTGTTTACACAAAACTAAGAATCTTTCCTACAATTAGCAAATCTGATTTAGCACGTCAAAAAACTGTGAGATCATTAACACCCACAGACGAGCTCAAAGCAGGACCTTAAACGAATGCTTAAGAAACACTGGCAAAGGAGCACCAACTAGACCTGTGGTGGCTGCTCCTTCCAGGGCAAAAGCAGCAGCTCCGAGCAGCCTCCCGGCATGCAGAGTCCCGAGGCCGAAGAAGCACCAGCTTGGCCCTTTGCAACATTCCTCTCCACCCACAGAAGCTGCACATTTCGCTCTGCCTGTGGTGGGACCAGCAAATTCCTCAGCTGGAAACAAAGAGGCTCTGCGTGTGCCAGGGGCCGTGGGCACCGCCGCTTCCGCCCCCGGCCCCGCTGCCCTCGGCGCCTATGGAGCCTATGGAGCCGCTTCCCATCCCGCCATTCCGGGGCCAAATCTGCCTCCAGCCGGGAGGAGAAGCCCCCAGCCTTTCCCCCTTCCTAACTGGTGCAGAAACACAACGAATAACCACATAGGGTCAAGTTTAAGAGCTGTCTGATCTCTTTTTGTCTGCTGAATCCTATTCAGATTTCATTTGTCTCACTCACTCTCAGCTCTACGGAGCCCCTCTGTAAATTTATTTCTTCTGTGGATGGCTACGGAAAATCGGGCAATGAATGGCTGGTAAAAGACACTGGCTCTAGAATACTGTAAGCATGAAGTTGTGTTTAGCCTGATTATTATTGCCTGATAATTATGTCTGCCTCACTTTCCTCTCAGCTAATTTGTTGCATAGTATTTTTCAGATTCTGGATTTTAGAAACAATAAAGATGCCATAACCCCTTGCACTAAATTGAACAATTCTGAAAAACAAATTAAAAAAAAAAAAAGAACAATACCTAAGTTGGGCACTAGACTCATGGCAAGATGCCTGGTGCCTTAATCAAGACTATCCCATGATGTTTCTGATATAGATTTTGAGAGATTCAGATCCAGGTCAATTCACGACTGCAGAGTTTGCAAAGTCCTCTTGGATAATCAGCAACATCACAAAGAATGCAAAAGATTCTGCAATTCTGTTAGATCTTTCAGTGCTCACTACAGGACCAACAATTCATTCACGGGGTTTTCTTCAAGACTTTTTACCAAGGAAAAGGATTCTTCTTTTATTTTAGAAGAATTTTTACTGTATTTTTATTTCAAAAAGAAAAGACGTGAAATTCTACCATACAAACTGCAAGGGCCCTGCACAACAACTGCAAAAGGATAGAGTAATTTATCATTGCTCAAGCACAATTCCTGTTGAACTAAAAGGTTAAGAGGTTCACATGATTTGACCTGGTATTTCTGTTATTTTTTCATTTTATTAGAGTGAGCTGTCTTTGAGAAACAATTACTTCAAAAAGTTCAGGGGAAAAAAATAGAGCTATACGCTACAGTAGGATTAAATATGATAAGCGCTTTTCATACATTTTTAAATGTTAATTTTGTTTGAAATATTTAGATGATTTCCTCACACCTATGAATAAATAATCCCATACCCACGTGTATATTATTTGCATGCATAGGAAAAAACACACCAATGAATGTTAATTCTTTCCTGGATCATCCAGCAGGCTACAGTGCCCCAGTAGAGAGGAGAAGAAGGATGTGCAATGGAAGAGATCTCACTTCTGAGAGATGACAATGTTTTGGAAAAAGCCCGGTGATGGATGGCTGTTGCCATCACGAGGTGTTTTATAGGCTGCTGCTAAGTGAAATTTTGCTTCCCCAGGGGGTTTTGGTTAGACTTGTAAGAAGGTTCCTTAAGTTTTCACTTCAGAGACATTCAGAACAACTATAAAAAGCTTCTGATAGCAAGCAGCCAATGTGAACCACAGCAAAAGTAGCACTTGGGCAGCGCAAGGAAAAATAGGAAGCACATGATCTCAGAACCATGCGAAAAGGAGCAAAAGAGGCTCTTTTGCTGATGCAAAACAACGAGAAGCTTTGAGCTGTTTCAGAAGCCATTGGCCATGCTTGCACACAGAGGTGCCTCGTTTGACCTGTGCCAAACACGGAGGTGAGGAAGGCCAGTCTCCGAGGCTCTGCGAGGGGGAACACTGCAGCTGAAACAGGCAGGTGAACTGGATGCAGAGTTACCTCTTCACAAAAATTTACCATTGCCACAGCTGCCAAGGGAGGGAAGCACCAAAGGATGGACAGTCCCTATTCACAGACTGGTGCTCCTCAGCTTAAATGTCCCGCAAGAGTCAAGCAAAGGAGGCAAACCCCAGTAGCTGGAGTGCTGCTCTCCCTGCCTTGTCCCTCCCGGGCTGATCACCGCCGGCATCGCTTCCATGGGCACCAGTGGCATTAATGAGCAATACAGGCAAAACAGGCAAAAATACAACTCTTTTCGGCCCAGGAAGCCAGGTCATTTTGGGTTCCCATAAATTGAAAGCTACAAGTCAGTAAAAAAAAAAAAAACCTCAGATTCTCATTGCACAATCTCTGTCCTCCTGCTCTTGATTCAGTGCCAACGTAACCAAAAGACTGACCTACAACAGCTCAGATTTCCTTCCTGTTTCTCCCCTCCCATGTGCAAGTTTCAAGCTAATAACTTTCTGTTATCTCTAAACCCCACCAAGAGTTCCCTGCAAGCCAGTTAAACGGACTGTAAAATGAATCAGCAGCCCGAGAAGGAGCCGCCCCTGCGGCCGCCCTCCCAGGTTATACCAACACCACGATGCCTTTTCAGCTTGGTTGCCTAAGAAAACAGGGCTAATGCAAATATATTGGTTATTGCTGTGCCAGGACCATGGTCTCCCACCCCACCAGTAGCCTTTAAGCCACTGGCCAATTTTCAGATGTATTTAAAGGAAGGATGGCTGCTAAGTGTGGCGATGCAGCTGCCCGTTCCCTTCTTCCTGCAGACTGCAAATATGTTATATCCACTTCTCCTGACAGGCCCTCACTTCATTTATAACATATATTTGTATTTTGCACAGATATATACAGCAAGCTGGCCAGCGAACAGCTAGCACTTTATTATTTGTACTATAGGTAGCACAAGCCAGGGCTGATAGACAAGTCCTGCTAAATAAAAACTAAATGGTATCAAAAAACCCACATATCTCCAAGTTGCTGAAAAAGATGCTATATCCCAGGAGGCATTTTTAGGTATCCATAACCAGAGAGGTGCCTCCATTATACTAGACCTCTTGATTATTAAAAAGGTTAATCTAGGAAATTGGATTTACAGCTGAATTAGCTGAACAAACCTTGTGTGTTTCTAGGAAAATGAACGCACCTGGCAGACACCAAGATCTTCGTACTCTCTGTGTTGAAGTGGCACAAATCTGCAGGGCTCCATGGAGTGACCAGCACAGTGTAAACGTTTCCCCATATCCAGATGCCAGGTTCACCTTGAACCATCAACTTGCTCTTCCTAAAGACTTCCTAGGTTTTAATGGACACTGAAAGGCGAGGTAGGGGGCTGTTTTGCCTTCCTTTTTATTATTATTTTGAATAAGCTTGCACATAAGCAAAGCTTCCACAATAAGCCACTTTTTCCTTAGAAAGCTGGCCTGCAATCAAATATTTAAATAGCAAACTGTATATTGCTTACTCAACAGAGAGCTCCACGGCTAGAAACTCGAGCATGAAGTGAAACAAACCCATTAGCAATGCCTTACCTAGTCAGCACATCTGTTCTGACTGGAGAAACAAAGACTCACCAAGAATGAAATGCCAGTTTTAACAAAAGGTTTCTCACACTCTGGGCTTTACACGGCTAAAAACAAGATCCATCCAGCTGCACGGAAGGGATTTTTCCTGCAGTCTCCTAATGGAGCACATCATTTCACCAGCAATGCTGGCAAGGTCTTTGCCTCCCGTGCTCAAATGTCTTCATCACTGACCTGTTAACAGAAAGCTTTTGGAAGGTTTTATTTATATCAGGTAGCATATATGTATTAAATGCATTGCAGATAACTGTAAGTCTGAAGACTACAACAAGGAACATGCAGTTAGTGCAACAGGATTTCACCTGGGAACCAGTTCCTCATGTTTAATGCAAAATAAGAACCACGGGAGTTACTACAAGAAATGGGTATTTTGAACACCACTGTATTGGTTAAAAACCAATCCTCATATGAAAAACCCATCCTCATATTAGTTAAAAACTAATCATCATATGAAAAATAAAATGAGTCTGTGCACATGGCTCCACTGACTACAATAATATTTATTTATTTTACCACTACCACAGAGTTTCTT